>JAABLK010000052.1:0-77489 GCA_012295415.1 Phytophthora chlamydospora | reverse complement strand
AGCAACCAAGGTTTCTGATTGCCGTCTCCACCGCTGACAGCAACGTTGGATATCAGCAAATAGATTTACCGGTCCGGAAATTTTTCTGCCGCTATCTTACGTTGCTGTCAGCGGCGGAGATAACAAACAGCAACCTATCCGTAAAGTAAAAATAGATTGCTGCAGCGGTGGAGATGCTCTTAGCTGTCGCTTTTGAGTGCATCACCAATTGAGTCGGCTCAAAAAAATTGGTTCATACTGAACCCAAGTATATTGAACAAAGAAAATGATCTGAAAAACATAAACAGGTCACTTTCGGTATATTTTGGTTATCCATTACTTGGTGCATAAAATGGGCAGCGCCTCGAGAAAGGGGTGACCCGAAACCCGCAAAATTCGACTACATGGCCGTTTTAATTCCTGAGATGTTGTTGTTGCTAGTTGTATGTAGATGCCGTCAGTTTCGAGAGTGAGATGGTCACATGCCATCTCCTCGTCACATCCCTCGGCTTATCTTAGCTTCCCAGCGATGGGGATCGCTGGCCTCTTTCCTGATGGTTGGCTCTCACTTCCTTGCCTTCTATAGCCAATTGCATCGGCCTCTCGTTGCCTTATTATCCTATCACTTCACTGCATTCAGTTCCATAGAAAGGGGCTGATGTCCCGGGGCTCAACACTCCCACTAAAGATGCCAGCGATGTCCATTAATCCATCAAACCATGGATCTTCTCGACTTTTGCAACTTCAACGTACGTCTGCTTGTGTCATGCCCAAATTAGGAATTTCTATGAGCCCAACTTAGCTTAGTATTGGGAGATTTATAAGCATGGGTACCCAATATAAATGGTTCTAGCCCAAACTAAATTCCAAACTTAATGCCTATGTTCCAGAAGAGCACCTTTCTCATGCGTGTTCTTCCGCCTTTTGCCTTTCCAATCACTCTCTCTTCTGCTTGTCTAGCGATCAAGCCTCGGTCCGACGAAAGCTCTCCGGAGGGGGGGGGGTCGTAAACCGCCCTCACCGAACAAACACCAAAAATGGAGTCTACTTTCTGTGGTTGCAGTGTACTCGTTTTTTTACGAGATATTTGGGCATCTCCACCGCGGCGTCTCCACTCTAACAGCAGATATGGTATATAATCACCGTAGTTTTGTATTTACGGATGTCAACAAATCTACACTGCAGAAGTAGCAACCAGTAACGCAAAATGCTGATGAAGAGGCGCCCGTCCAGACGACAGCAAGCTTGGCCTAGGCCACAGTGGGCACTGCTCCTGGCGTTTTGCGCACACAGGCTGTCAAGCGTCCTATGGGGACAATGTCGGCGCGGAAAGTCAGGTTATCCTGCAACTCGCGGCCACCTAGTCTTTGACCATTGTGCTTTTCCTAGGCTCAGATTGCAGAGTCACACTTAAGTAAGAGTGAAAAACACTCGTTAGCAGGGGGCTGGTAGCCCGGACACATCACTTTGCTTGTCTTAGGGTTAGGAGTTTCTTAAATCAGAGCAGTAAGCACAGTGTGTGTTTCTCGCTCTTTTGGTCGCAGAGCTTGTTCGTCAGGGCTGCTGCTGCACCGCACGCTGCGTCGGTCCTGATCCTAATCAAAGATCGGTATCCGATGGCTACAACGACCGCCCTTGGCTATCCTACCGGCTAACTAGACACACACAAATGCACGGGTCGGTGGCTGCGTTCCTGGCGTTGTGCCGGGGCGAAGTTTACCGCTGTTGCAGTTGCCTAAATCCAGAGATCTGATGCCAAGCCTTGGAAGTGAGGCGCCTGGGGCTGGTTACCGGGGGCTGGTTACCCTGTTCTCGTGGCGTGTACTCACTCCGTGCGGGCTGCTCCACCGCGACTTCTACGGGGCTCAACTACCCGAATTCCACACACTCTGGGGCACTTCGGCTGCCGCTGACGATGCTCTTGGGACTTGCTGTCCTGGTGTATATTCTGTCTTAGCTGCACTTGCGTCTTGCAGCCCTGATTGAGTTCTGGCTGCTATCCTACGGCGGCGTTCCCTGGCCGAGGCCGCGGCGACTGCTCGCGCGAGCTTGCAGCCGCACGATCTTCGATCCTGCGTCGCCTCGCCGTCGCTCTTGGTCTTCCTGGTGTCTGCGCTGTCCGCGTCCGCCCTCCTTGCCGCGACTCTTGGCGCACCGCGATCTTCCAGCGCCAAAGTCTTCCGTCGACGCGCTGTCGTCGCCGTCAGGTGCTGCGGGTTCAGGGCAAAGGCAAAGAGTACTCGTCCTCGCTTACTGAGCTTTTAGTCGTAAAACACCGTGTTTACCTAGCCCATTGGCGGAATTTGGCTCTCCTTTCATAACTTTGAATCGTAATTGAGGGATGAATCGAAAAACTCCGTTTTGAGGTCCAAAATCGAGGTTTCGTCGAAAATCTTTATTTTGCTCCTCACTTGAGGCAATTACCTTTATTTTTGCTTCCCTAATTGGGTCGAGGTTCTTGACGCCCATCATAGTCCGGAGCTTGTCAAATTGGCCTTGGGTTAGCGCTTTTGTTAGTGCGTCTGCAATCATATCGTGTGTGCTACAGTAAGTAACAGTGATACGCTTTTCTTCGTGCTTATCACGGGCTTACAAGTGCCGAATGTCGATGTGTTTTGTCGACGGATGGCTGGATGGATCCTTTATCATGCTAATTGCGGCAGTATTATCGCACTAGCACTTTGTTGGCCGTTCTTCACCATAGCCTAGTTCTTTTAGTAGTAGTCGTAGCCACATGGCCTCTCTTACATTTTCACTTGCAGCGACTAGCTCTGATTCCGCTGTGTTGAGACTAATACAGTCTTGCTTAACACTCTTCCATGTAATGCATGCTCCAGCAAGTATTGCTACATATCCTGTGATGGATTTCCTTCTTCCGTTGCATTCGCGAAGCTCGCGTCTGTGTATAGTTCTAACTTAGTAGTGATATTTCCATTATACATGATACCATACTTCGACGTTCCTTTCAAGTACTTTAGTACTCGCTGAGCTGCTCTCCAATGAGTCTTATTCTAGCAAGACAAGTACTTACTTAACTCTCTCACAGCGTTAGCTATGTCTGGTCTAGTGCCTCTTACTAGGTACATCAAAGACCAAACTAAACATGTGTAATCAAACGACTGAGCTGCTATTTGCTCTGGTGTCGTGGTCGTTTCCTTCTCTAATATCACACCCTTAGCTTGTGGAGTGGACTCAGCATTAGAATCGCGCATCTGGAATTTGTCCAAAAGATCGCAAATGTACTTATGTTGCGACAGACTGAATGTCTTCCGTTCTAGAACTCTTTTGATCACCATTTTGAATAAATAGTGAAGCTCATCTAGATCTTTCATGGTGAACTTATCTGATAGCTTAGCCTTTAGCTCCGTTATCGAGCTCAGATGCGAACCAGCAATAGTCAGATCGTCAACATAGACACAGACAATCTATGCTGGACGCCTTCAACCTGCCACCTTTTCAGATACAAGCCATGCTCTTTCTTGCATCTAGAAAAGCCTGAGTTGTTTAGGAACTCATTAAGAACTGCGTACCAGATTATAGGAGCTCGTTTGAGTCCATACAGACTTTTCTTAAGCTTACAAACTAGCGCTTGAGATCCTTGACGGAATCCCAGTGGCTGCCTCATATAAATGTCTTCGCCTAGTATCCCATTAAGGAACGCTGTAGATACGTCCATCTGATGGAGATAGAGTCCTAGAATAGTTGCTATGGCAAGTAAAAGCCGTAGAGACTCATAGCGAGCAACAGGGGCAAAAACTTCTTGATAGTCAATCCCATACATGCGTGTTGCCTTGAACAACTAATATTGCCTTAAATCGGTCAACAGACCCATCTGCATTGTACTTAACATCAAATAGCCAGTAGCACCCGAGTCCCCTGCGCTGATGGGGCAGTGGTACTATCTCCCAAGTATCATTATCTAGGGGTGCTTGATACTCCGTCTCTATTGCGCACTCCCACTGCTTGGCATATGGGCTTGCCCTTGCTTCCTTTATGGATCTCGGAACTGGAATTCGGATCCCATTCGTGGCCACCGATTTCAACTGGATCACGTATTCCTTTAGTCTAGTGCTTGGCACTCGCTGCCGTTTTGATCTGCGTATGGTGCCTTCGCTCCCCTATTCTGCTCCCACTATTCGGGACGTCGTCCGGATCTTGACACCCGTCGAACCTCTATCTTCAACTTCAACTTCAGATCTAGGTCGTTTGCCTAAATTATGGATGAGCTTTTCCTCGTTCGTATCCACACTACTGTCTGCGGGTGGGGACGATCGCCTTATCATACTTTCGGTGCTGATCTCATTAAACTTAACGTCTCGTGCGATCAGATACTGATTAGCCTTGATATCGAGAAGTCGATATCCTATATAGTTTGCTGAAAGACCCAACAGTTTGCATTCAACAGCCCTATCGCTTAATTTGGGATATTTCCGCTTTGTTTTAGGGATATGGGCAAAACATGTCGTGCCCCAGATTCTTAACGCCAAATTGTTTGGTTTCTTCCGGTGAAACAGCTCATACGGCGTCTTCATTCCTAATCGAGCCATTGGTAGTCGATTAGTTACATCTACAATGTAGAGTAAACCCTCTGGCCACCACTTTGCGGGCATGTTCGCACCTCTTAGTGCGCAATGTACGCCAGCGAACATCGTCTGGTGTGCGCGCTCTGCGCTACCATTTTCTTCTTGAGACTCCACATTTGAATGTTGGTAGTCCAGACCTTGTTTGGTGCACAATTTGGAGACTTCATTGTTAATGAACTCCGAGCCACCGTCCGTTCTGATCCTATGAACCTTAAAAGGGAGCTGTACTGACAGATTCTTCAGTAAGTCTCTAATTTCCCCAGGAACCTCTTTTAGGGACTTAACTACAATGTACCATTTGTAGGCAGTTGCGTCATTAACGACGGCTAGAGCATAGCGGTATCCGAAAGCACCATACAGACCATTGACTCTCAGTCGACCTGTGGAGTCCATATGCAATGTGTGCAAGGGCCCAGTCGCTTTAGCTCCTACCATGTTTCGGTAGGACATCCTTCTGTACTTCATATGAGCGCATGTCTTACAAAAGAATGTCTCCTTTTTCAAATCAGTGTTGGGAATGCGAGGGAGCCCCTCTATTTGCTGATTGGTGACTGCCTTAACTAGGCAGTCCTTACCTATGTGGCCTAATCTTTGGTGCCATTCCTTAAGGATCGAGCTGTACTTTGTAGTCCGAGCACTGAAAACTTTTGTGTTCCTCGGTTTCTTACTTGGTAGGTAGTAAACTGCTCCAATTTCCACTGCAGCAAACAGCGGCTTTGAGTCCTTTCCAAAGAAGAAGAGGAACTCACCTGACTTTGACTGAAAATGCCTGTATCCTTGTCTAGCAATATAGTAAGCACTCAATAGGTTGCTATCACACTGGCGATCATATGAAATGTCGCTCAGACTTAGAGAGCTCATAGTTCCTCGCGGATTCAAAACACCCATTTTTGTTGAACCCTTAAGACTACTGTTTGAGACTGTTCCGTTTCCGTAGGTAAAGCAATGTGTATTGCCTGGCTGAAGGTACCGCTGAACCAGCTTCTGTCCGGTGTTATTGCTCTTCCTGCACCCGTATCGACAACCCACATGTCATCAGTCAGTCTTGGCCTTTTCAGATCCCTTCAATAAGATCCGTGTTGCCTATATACCTCATCTTCGATGCCTTCCATGTCAAATGGCGAAGTGGCCTTCTGTGGAGGGGTGTCGGCCGACATGCCGCTGTCCGCGTGGTTTGGGTCGAGACTTGCGATGTCGTCCATGAGTTGATCCTGGTGGCACACTTTCAAGAGCGTCTTCCCCGTCTCACTCACGAGCTTCTCGCCTTCTTCCAGAATCACCTTGATGGTGTTGATCGGGGTGCTCTGCACCTTCTTGGCTTTCTTGGATCCAGGAGTCGTGTTCACGTCCGTGCGGAAGAGTGGCCCTCCTTCATGCTCAGGTTCCTGTCCTCAGCTTTAGTGGGACAGTCCGACTTGTAGTGCCCAGCCTTAAAGCAATATAAGCACTTGCCGCCTTCATTTTCACCCACTTTGCGCTTTTGACCGCTTTTCACCGTCACCAGCACAGGCTGGGACTTATCCATAAGTCCCACTTCCTTTTTGGACTTTTCTCCGAAAATCCGTCGGAGTGACCCTTCCACCTGGTCGATGGTGAAGGTCTCTTTCTTCATGGAGATCGACGACGCCCAGAACTCACTTGGAAGCTGAGATAGGACGTCGACACATAATCAAGAATTAGTTACCATTTCCTGGCCAAACATCTTCTTTGTTTTGCGGGTAATCTCATTATTTGCCTTCTTGAGCTGCGCAAACAGCGTTCTTAGGTCGCGCCAGGGGCTGCGGGTCAATTTCGACCAAGCTCGGGTGAGCTCGATGAGACCGGCCGCATCTCCTTGGCCGTATTCCTTCTCGAGCGGTCGAAACACTTCGCATGGGTCCATGGAGAACACCACGCCCGGCAGCGTTGAGAGGAAGAAGTTGGGGAGGACTTGATTGAGGAGATTTTGCAGGGCTCCCCTCCCCCTTGTCCAATGGACCACGTCCCACCTCATTGCGAACTTCTCTGGCTAAGCCGTTTCGTCGGTTGGGGACGGTGTGTTTTCGGGGTTACTTCGCAAGAAGTCAGCCATGAGCACTTTAGCCTCCGGCTGCCTCTTCTACAGCATCTTAGTCTGGTACACATGGTCAAGCTGGTTGCCATGGGTCAACAGCTTGGCTTTCCACATAGTGTAGGACTTGCCATTGAACCGCTCGAGACCGCCACCAGACTTTGCATCGGCGGTCATCTTGCGGGCCTTGTACTTGAAATGTTGTAGTTGTGTGTAGATGCCGTCAGTTTCGAGAGTGAGATGGTCACATGCCATCTCCTCGTCACATCCCTCGACTTATCTTAGCCTCACAGCGATGGGGATCGCTGGCCTCTTTCATGATGGTTGGCTCTCACTTCCTTGCCTTCTATAGCCAATTGCATCAGCCTCTCGTTGCCTTATTATCATATCACTTCACTGCATTCAGTTCCATAGAAAGGGGCTGATGTCCCGGGGCTCAACATGAGAGCCACTTGCCGGTGTTATGAGCTCCTCCAGTGGTGTACAGAGCTTTCTGATGACGCCCTTCATGCCTCAATTGGACTTGTTTTGGCGGAGTGAGAGGGTTTGAGGCTCCGACCATGCCCGACTTTCCGGATTTGCGTGCCATGTCATCCTTTCTGAAGGTATCGTGGAAAGTCAATTAATGTCCGTCTACTTTCTGTGGTAATAGCATCGTCCTAAAAAAAGCGCTGTAAAAAAGGTAAATGAAGCAGTAAATCATTGGTGCACACAAATCTCGTTGACTTATGTATAACACATAATAAATAGTGGACCACCCATTGGCTTTATTCACGAGCAAGTTGCCGGCCAACCAAAACGTCTATAACTTGCACCGCACTCGCATCGCCATGGCTCCGACTGCTGGTGCGTTGCTCTCTGTATCTACCACCATCTCTGCAGCATGTTGCTGACCCATTGACGCTCGCAGGAACCCGCCTCCGCTTCAAGAACTCCCGCTCCAAGAAGCCGCAGCAGGCCAAGAAGGTTCCGTCGCTCAAGAACCGCATCCGGGGCCTGGAGCGCTTTCTCAGTCGCGGGGTAAGTAGGCTGCAAATACTACAATGCAATATACAAATTTATGTGCAGAATACTATGATGCTAATGGTTTCGAATGGCTTTGCAGGGTATCGCGGATGCAACGCGGAGAGCCAAGAAGGCGGAACTCGAGCAGCTCAAGCAGGAGGTGGGCGGCCGGCATTGCGTTGTAGCACACAAACTGTGCAGCTAGTATTTTATTGACTTTGTTGTTATTTTTTCAGCATGAGAACAAGGAGAAGGTCGCTGTGGAGAAGCAGAATGCCGAGAAGTACAAGCGGGTAAGTGGCAAAGGCTGGAGCTGATGCTACTTGCGTTTGGATGGAGCTGTTGAGGGGACTAACTCGGTATGTTGATGGTGCTACAGCCCCGCTTTTTCGAGCGTGTGAAGGTCATGCGCAAGCTGCGTCAGACCAAAAAGGCCATTGAACAGGTGAGCAATTGGTAGAGTATATCGACAAAAGTGGCGTTTAGTGCTAACGATTGTTGCTGTTTTTGTTTTGCAGGCGAGTGATGATGCAGAGCGCGCTGAGCACGAAAAGAAGTTTGAGACGTACCGCAAGGAGATGATGTACATCTACTACTACCCCAAGAGCGAGCCGTACATTTCGTTGTTCCCGTCTGCGGCGCACTCGGAGGAGAACCAGAAGCGCCAGAAGAAGCTTCGCGCTGAGGCGATCGCGCGCTTCGAGGAGGAGCAGCCAACCGACGCGTTCCACCACTTTTGCTTCAACGACAAGTCCAAGGACTCCAACTCGGCGAGTGAGGCTCGACCTGCAGTGGAGCTTCTCCTCAAGAAGCCCACGAAGGAGGAGGTCAAAAAGCAGATGAAGGCCCACAACAAGCGCAACAAGGCCGGTGAAAAGCCGAAGCACGTCCCGGCCCTTGTGGATCAGGACGACGACGAGGAGATGCAGGACGCAAAGGCGGAGAGTGACAAGGGCGAGGAGGAGGAGCAGGAGGAGGAGGACGATGACTTCTTCCTGTAAATGTTGCCATACAATCATTGTTCACAGGAAAGTGAGGCGCGTCGAACGTCGATTTGCAGATAACCTCGACGGCATGAACGCCTGGTTCTTCGGCTTTTATTACCACTAATAGTCAATACGCTGACGAGCTCATAGGTAAGAGAGAGGGGGTCACGAGGATGAAGGCAACTGGAAGGATCGTCGAGGTGTCGAGGCCGACTAGATAAGGATGGAGGGGCCGGCCACTGCTCCGGCAACTTCTTGCTCCGAATCGGTGATCATGTCGGCTTCGGCTTGGGATGCCGCGGCAAGCGCATTCATGTTGGTAAAGCTGAAGGACCTGAAGGCATCCGAGAGGTTGGCGTCGTCAGGGCTTCCGTACATTCCACTCGGGAATCGGCAATGATTGTTGTCATCGTCCACCTGCATCCCGTCCGTCGTGAAGTCCTCGTTTGTCGTACCCACTCCTTCCAGCGCGCTCAGAGCCCCAGCGGTTCCCCATGACATATCAACGTCCGCCGTAGCTGTAGACATGCTACTTGCGTTGTTGTTCCCAGCATCGTAGTCCTCTTCTCCTTTCGGCTCTGACGAACCCAGTACTTGCTCATCGCTCTCCGGTCCCGAGTCGAGGTTGTTCTGACTGCTACCAGCAGAAGCAGAGCGAGTAGCAACGTCGAATTCATCGTCGTCGATGAAGATGTCCGTAAGGTTCCGATTGTTGAAGTAACTCGTGTCGTTCGGCCCCTCCAACGTTGGCACGAACGGGGGCACGGATTCCAGAATGGTATCCCAGTTGATGCCATCGAAGAACGGATGCAGCTTGATGCCCTCCCAGCCCATGCGAGTTGCCGGGTCCTGGTCGAGCAGCTTGTCTATCAGATCCATCGCCTCGTAGGACAAGCTTTTCTCGCCATCGGGCCACAGGATTTGCCCCTCGAGAATGTTCTCGAAGATCGCATCCACCGTGTCATCATTGAAAGGTGGAAACCCGACCAGCATTTCGTAGAGTATAATCCCGAGCGCCCAGTAATCCACAGGGGGGCCGTGGGGCTTACGACGAATGATTTCCGGCGCCAGATAGTCGGGAGTGCCGCAGCGTCCGTACGTTTGGTACGCAGACTTCTTTTTCCGCGAAGATGAAGCGTGTCGAGGACGGCTGCGCGCCAAAGCGGATGGCGCGTCGCCCAACGGAGTGCCCACTAGTATTTCCGAGTCCTGTGTCATGGACTCGTCGTCCGGTTCCGAGTCGGTGTCGCTGAGAGTCACAGCTTCCTCGGACAAGCCGAAGTCAGTCAGCTATACGAAGTGCGTACAGTTTGGGCGATTAGACTCGACGAGGCAAAGCGCAAACCTCTGTTATTGCTGGCAAACGTACCTTGATGTGGCCGGTTGATGAAAGTAAAATGTTGTCGGGCTTCAGATCTCTGCAATGGTACCAGAAACCAGCCATTTGGACAGTCGCATGAAGCGAGTGAGCTTGAGAGCACAATTTGCACCGTATCGTAGAGCAAAGTGGTAACCGGACCTGTGGACACATCCTTTCGTGTGCAAGTGATTCAGTGCGATCGCGATCTCCGCAATGTAGACGCATGCCACCTATTCAGAAAATACGTAAAGCACACGTCAGTTCGTCAATGTCGCCAACAGTGCTGTCGCCGATTCTACGATCCGTATACGCAAGCTTTACCTGCTCTTCGAGCTGCACAATGCACTCCAGCAACGACATGAAATCACCGCCGGGGAGATACTCCATCACAAGGAATAGGTTGCGCCTGCATGTAGTGATAGCAGTATAGATAGTCCAGACATGAGTTATCGCTGGTCCAGAGAGCCGGAGGCACACTGCTTACTTGGTTTGGAACGTCCAGAAGAGCTTCACGACGAAGGGGCTCACCACACTGGCCAGAATATTCCTCTCGGTCTCAATCTGCTGGATCTGTCGGCAGCACACAAAGCGAGCAACGGAGCGAATGCTCAGTACCCAGAACTGTGAGCCTCAACATGCAAGGCGGCACACAAGGCGTTGTACCTGCTTTTTGCGCAGTAAGTGCTCCTTCGCAAGCACCTTAATGGCGTACTGATCTCCCGTGGTCTTCTTCCTGGCAAGATACACCTTGCCGAACGCGCCCTTCGAGATGGGCTTGACAATCTCGAAGTCTCTAATGGAGACGCGATACGAGGCTGGCTTGAGGCTCGACCGGCGACGCGCTCGGAACCCGTCGCTGTTGTCAATGTCCTCCAATGACTTGGTTCGCTTCAGTGGCGTCCTCGGAATCTCCACGGGATTCTGCTGGAACATCATCTTGTGCGTGGCGCGCATCTTACTCATCTTGGCGTGGATCAAGTTCCGCAGCTTGTTGCAGTACTTGATCCCGCGTTCCACGGCGAAGTTTGACCTGTCCACGTCCTCCTGCTGCCGTATTCTATCGATAATTTTCACTAGTCTAGCGCAGAGCGCGAACGCGTCCACGCTGACGACGTCGCACGCAGAGGCCTGGATGGCCACGACGCGCAGCGCGTGGTAGATGTGCATCTCCTCCGGGTCGATCATGGATTGCATCGCCTGTGCGCTGATCATGGCGTTGATCGAGGCCGTGAGCTTGACGATCGAGTTGTTAATGACGTCGGCCTCGAGCTCCACGCGCTTGGACAGCACACAGTAGTTGGTGTGTTCGTCCAAACTGTTGGCGTCCACCTTGGTCTCACAGAGCTTGCAGACCACTGCCGCCTTGTTGGCGGGCCGGAACTTGACGGTCATAGGGCGTTTGCTGAACTGCAGCGTGTCCAGCACGTCCTCGGGCGACATGGCGGCCACCTCGCGACCGTTAATGGCGTCCACCATCAGTCCACGGGTGATGGTGACTCCGGGCGGGATCTGCAGGACGACAGAGGACCAAGTGTCCATGTGGACGCTCTTGATGGCCACCCTGCTCTTCACGGGGTCGAACACGAACTCGAGCCCCAAGAAGCCGTCGCCGAACATCACGTCAAACGTCTCGGCCCTGGGATTCACGTCCTCGAACAGGTCGGCGCCGTCCTCCAGCATGGCAACGGCGTCCTGGTCCTGCTCGTCCTGCTCATCCTCGACATCCTCGACCTGGTTACTACTGCTGAAGCGGCGCCACTTGGCCTGGTTCTTCTCCCAGCGGCTCAGCACGTCCTCCCGCACGTCGGGCATGCCCGCGCCGCCGCTGAAGGGCGGCACGTTGAGCGTGTACTGGCGCTGGAGACGCTGCGGCTGGATCTCGAGCTTGAGCTCCTCGTGCAGCTTCTCCATGTCGCTGCTGGTGCTGCTGGCGCTGGCGCGACGCCCGTCCGTCGGGAGCTCGAGCTCCGCCACGCGGGCCAGAGCGGCCTCCATGCTTGCAAGCTTGCAAAGGGACGAGAAGGCGGTCGATGGCGAAACGTATTGTGAAGCTGCTTCTGCGCCTGTTCTTGTGATGATTTTTCAAGATGAAGTTTTGCACTTGCCGGATCTCGGAATTCTTAGGTCGGGATTTCGTAGAAACTTTTTGTTGTTTTTGGCTTTTTGGATGGATGCGAGGCACGCGCCTTTCCTGGTGGGGGCCGAGCGTTTCGCTCTGGCCCCGTGCATGCGCTTCGCTTCATGTGCTTCGCTTCGCTTGGGGGGGGGCCAGGTTGGTCCTAAGTTTCCAAGTCGTGGCTGTAAGCGTGGGTTGTGCTGCATTTGCGCTGCAGTTGCGACGGCGTCGACCCTCGCGTGCCTGCATTGTTCACTGCTGGCGAGCGTCGTTGCCTTGCAGGGCTGGCTCTCCGTGATCGAGGAAGCCAGTGGCGGCGTGAGTCAGAGGGCAGACACTTGTGCGGCAACCGAGCGGGACGGAAACCGTTTTTGAAGCCGAACGATGACTGACGAGGAGAGTGTGAGGAAGGCGGAGGACTGGCAGCTAGGGAGTCGCAACTTGACCGCAACATTCGCTTGCCGGAGTGCATACGCTGGTGCCGTGTGCAGCAGCTGCTGCACATGACGATCTGCCCACTGTAAGGCGGACCCAATACAGTCCCTACCGCGGTGGCACAGCGTGTCACCTCGTCGCCTGCCCCAGCAAGTTGTGCTTACGGTATTTTGACAGCGCAATACATTTATGTATTGCCCGGCTGGTTCGTCCGCAGAGCCTGCACTTGTACTTGTTGTATAATAGTTGGCGATCAAGGACGCATACGATTTTTTTTCTTTTTTCTTCAAGATAGAGACAGGCACCTTAACAGTATGAGTCAGCCTGAAAACATGAACTCGAGCGAATGCGTGTGGGTGTTCTCGTTGACGAACGCTCGCCTACTCGCTCGATGAATTGTGCTGCAGAATCCACTCGACGGCGTCAGGGAAGTCCGTGGCGACGTAGGAAGGAGGAGGGTCTGACAATAGCAGCAACCACAAACACGACCATCAACGATGAGGAATCACTGGTAACTCCCGATGCCGAAAATTAGAGCGCCGCGCACCGATCCTTCCCTCGTCGCCGCGTCTGTACTTGCCCGTTTGCACAAGCGCCCCGCGCATGCCGAGCGCCATGGCGCCGTGCACGTCTTGGCGGACATCGTCACCGATCATCACGGCCTCCGCCGCGGTAACGTTCCTGGAACACCCACCCAAAGCGGCACTGCGTCAGTTCTCCGACGACATCAGACCAGGATGGCGAACTCACAGCTCCTGCAACGCTTGCCCGTAAAACGCCGGCGCGGGCTTTCTAGAAACAACGAAATGGTTTCTCTTAACTGAGCATACAACCAGGGGTGATAAGTCTCCGCCACGGTTTAACGTACCCGATGACAGTGGCCTGAACGCCAGCCGAGAACTCCAGCGCCTTCACGAACGCGCCCGGCCCGATGTTGAGGCCGTCCTTTCCGGCAAAGTAGCGCGCTTCATGGAGCGCAATCAACGAGCCTCCGTCGAGCAGCACGCGGAATGCCTCGTTGAGCTGCCCAAGACGGTGAGGGAATCGCCTCTCTGTTAGCCCCCAACCGTCGCCGTCAAGTGGTATGTAAATCATCCACGGCGCACCTTGTCGTAATGGAAGTGCTCTGGCGCGAGCCCGACCACCACCGCGTTCGGGTTGGAGCGGTCGAGCCCGTCGAACTCTTCCTCGAGCGACGGGTCCACCAGCAGCAGCGGACGCAGGCTGCGCTGCTCCAGCACGCTGCGCGCGATGCCTCCTGATGTCAGCACATGATCAGCCTTGATACTGCCCAGTCCGATGCTGTGCAAGTGCTGGATCTGCGGTAAGTTCACGTCAGCTCAACGCTTCGCTTCTTCTTCCAGTTCACAAGCTCGTGTCCGTCCTCCGCGTAACCCACCAGCTCCCGACGAGACTTCGTCGTCGTATTGGTCACTGTGGATAGCATCAACAAGGCAGAAGAGCACAGTGGTGAGTGCAGCCTCGGCGGCGCGTGCAGCCAGTTGGGACACATCGCACCGAAGCGCACGCCAATGTCCTGGCGGGCCAGCAGCTTCGCCAGCGCCGCCACGCAGCCCGGCAGGACCAGGTCCTCCACGTGCAGCGTTCCTGCAGGGCGTCAGTCAGGTGTTAGCATCGGCGCGAAGGGAGTGCGCCGCCCGCCGCGCACGCGCACGCACCGCTGAGGTCGATGAGCACGCCTCGGATACTGGTCATTTCGGATCTCCAAGTGCTGATTGTCTGGCTGGCTCGAGGGTTGACGTGACGACGATAATGGTAGCAGCCTGCTGCTACAAGCGCAGTAGTTTGAGCGAGAACGACGACAAGATGAAGAAGCACTCGGGGCTTGAGGCGGAGACTCCGCAGCGCACGAGAGCCGGCGATTGACGTCGGATAAATCACTGATCGCCATCCGACGCATGGATACCGCCGAAGGCTGAAGATTCCCGCGAAGCGTAGGTATCGTCGCCAAGTATGAGTCCTTCGTTCAGAGCTGTAAATCAAGAGTCGTCTTGGGGGCCTGCATCTCTCAAGATGCTGTTCCATCGGAAAACCATTGTTCGCAGGAGAGCCCTCAAACCCCCCAGCCAGACTGCAGTGCAACAACGCAAAGGAGCCAACTTGGCAGTCCCCCGTCGTTGCAGCGCACGCTCTCCGCCCTGCATCATGCTGCTCTTCCGACGTTCTCGTTGCAGTGCTTCCATCGACAAACATCAACGTCTGTCGGTGCTCGTCACCAAGGCTCCGCGCTCATTGGCTGCTGCGAATAGTTCAACGCACAAAAACACGCCTGCCATTTTCTGATGCATCGCTCGGCATTCCTCCTCTTGCTTCACGTTGAGCAAGGCAGGCGGCGAGCGAGCGACCCGCCCAACGCAGAAGCAGTTTACACCCCGCGAACACCAAGCCACGCCAGTCACTACTCGCGTCCTCGTCTGTCGCGGTCATTTCGCCGGTCGTCGGAGATTAAAAACTAGTGGTGCGTGTCCTGGTCGCTGGACTCTTCCGGGCTTTGACGCTGCCAGCCCATGGGCGTCCGTTATGGGCCTTCACCACCAAATGCCTAAGACTTTTTTCGTGTGGGAAGGTATAACTCCCGGCTGGCGGGCGGGGCTGGCGCGCGTCTGTGCAAAGGATGTTGGCATTCTGACTGTGTTGTGGTGGTGTCCGCTGCCAGTTCCAGACTTGAGCCCCAGCGGCGACGTGGCGATACGGTAGTTTCTAGCTGCTCCTCACCGCCATGCCGGCCTCCAAGAAGCGGATTCAGAACCGTGGCACCCTCAATGTGGGCACGCAGCAGGTGCCCGCCGCGCTCCGGGACTGGGTGCACATCTGGCACGGCGTCAAGGTGAACAACGGCTCGGAGGGCACGTCCATCTTCCACGCGGGCTCGCGCATCGAGGAGATGCCCTTCTGGAAGCAGTTCATCCGCCTGCCGTCCAACTCGCTCTTCCCGAGGGTGTTCACGAGCGCCAACCCGAGAAAGCCCTACAAGGACTTCCTCTACGTGCTGCTCAACATGCGCTGGCCCATGCTGCTCACGGTGCTACTGGCCATCTTCATGGTCAACATCTTCTTCTTCGCGGCCGTCACGTGCTTCATCTGCAGAGAGCCCACCGACTTTTTCGAGGCCTTCGACCTGAGCTACCAGACTTTCACCACGATTGGCTTCGGGATTGTGTACCCCACACGCACCTGTGGGAACGTGAGTATGTCGGTGGAGTCGTTCGCGTCCATGATGGTTGTGTCGGCCATCACGGGTCTCGTGTTTGCCAAGTTCGCCAAGCCGCAGGCCAAAGTGGCATTTAGTAAAGTTTGTGTCGTGCAGCCCTACGGAAAGAAGTACTTGGCTCTTGTGGTGCGCGTGGCGAATGCGACGCAGTCGCGAGACGTGACCCACGACGTGATCATGGAGGCCGTTTTCAAGGTCAACTTGCTGCGTGTCGAGCACAAGACGAAGCACATCCGAGCTCACGACGAGCAAGTCACGGAGAAACGAAGACGCTCGAGTGCAGCCAACGACATCGAGACCGCCGACGATACTGTGGACGACCCCGCGTGCTCGACCAAAGTGCTCTCGTCGTACAACCTCAAGCTGCTCCAGAACAATTTCATCACGTTCCGCATGGGCGTGGCCGTGGTGCACGTGATAGATGAGAACAGCCCGCTCTATGGGATGTCCAAGGACGACATTGCGCAGTCAGACATGCTGGTTGAGGTCGCCATGTCTGGTGTGGACTCGACGCTGCAAGACACGGTTTCCGAGCGGTATATCTACACGGCGGCAAACTTGATGTGGGGTTATCGTTTTGCCGAGTTGTTGGACTTCAACGAGCGAAATGCTGAGGTCATCATGAACTTTGCGAAGCTCAGTACGGTGGAATCTGCTCCAATTGATGATAACCGCTACCTCAAGACGATTTACTCTAGTGGCAAGCCGCACAACGGTCACGAGAATGCGGATGGCGGATATACGCACAATGTGGCTCACCGGCGCTCTCATCGGAAGTCACGAGTATCTCGTCATCAGGAGGATCATCATCCTTACCACGACGAAGCCATCCATGAAGTTCCGTCGGAGTACACGGAGCCTTTCATGCTGAGCTCACGGTCGGGATCTTGGGACGCTCAGTCGTCCACTGACGGTGCGGCACCAGCTCAGCCTCATCCTCCCGTTTCGTTCTCGAAGAAACCTGGTCCGAAGAAGTTCGCTATGGGGCTGGAGCCGCTGTTCGAACCCTTGCTACAGCAACCGTTTGGAACTCAGCGGATTCCAAAGGCCCCGTCCGCTGAAGCTCGAGCTGCCCAAAGAGGGGGATTAAAGGTATGGAAGGCAACAGACCAGGCAGCGCTGGAGGAAGGGCGACGCAAGCAAAACGGACAGCAGCTGGCATCAAGCGATGATCAAAACACTCGACGTCGTGACAGTAATGACGCTGCAGGAAACAGTGACGGTGGCCGCGGCTCCTTTGGGGGCTCAAGTGGTCTGAGAGCAAAGGATCTGCTACAGCGAGAAATGGCGGGATCAGCGTTTGTTGAAGAAGATGACACGAGCACAATTTCACAAGATGAAGGAGGACACAAGGACGATCTCGACGGGATCGACACCGACGGCAGTGACGAGGAAGGTTACGTGGAAGAAGAAGTTGACCAAGATGAGGCAAGCCGGCATCGCATGCGTGCTCAAACGTCCATGTCCGCTGTGTCAATTGAGGTGGAGGACACACCTCGGTTCTTGCGGATCTTGCCCGTGCATATTCCAAAGTCCTTCAGCTTCATGCGACTCTACCAGAGCGCTCTCCACGTGGGCTGGCCGAAAATTATCGTCGTGTTCGTCGTGTCATTCTTGGTGATCAACTTCGGCTTTGGACTCCTGTACTGGTTTGACGTTAGCAGCGTCGAAGCTTATACCGACGTGGTGGTATCGAACTACGAGCTGGCGTTCTACATGAGCGTCCACACGCTTGCGACGATCGGTTACGGGTCCATTGCACCGAAGTCCGACTCGGTCTACATGAACGTCGTCGTGTTCATCGAGTCGATGGTGGGGATCATCGCAGTGACGATCATCACGGGCATCGCCTGGTCCAAGTTCGCTCGACCTCGTGCGCACATCCACTTCTCGTCCAAGATGACGATCGCCACCATCTACGGCCACCGTTGCCTCGTCTTCCGAGCTGCCAACACCAGGCACTCCGGCGAGGTGCACGAGAACTTTTTCCGTATCGGCGTGATCCTAACAAACCGGCGCACGGGACTGCGTCAGATGTACGACGTGCCACTTGTGACTGCCGAGTGGCCGTCGATCAAGCTGCCGGCGACGCTGATCCATGTCATCAACGAAAACTCGCCCTTCTACAAGTTTCACTCGATGGAGGACCTCTCTCAGTCGCGCGTCGCAGTCATTGCGCTGCTCACGGGGCTCGACACAACCTTCTCTGAGAATGTGTACGCGCGCAAAATGTACTTTTGGGACGACTTCGCGTACGACATGCGATTCGCCGACTTCGCTGTCATCGAGCGAGACCGCGTGATTGTGGACTACGGTCGATTCGATCGACTGCTTCCGGAAGACCGAGACGAGCAGGTGATCACCACACCTGCGCTCTCCCTCAGGTCTTTCAGGCCTTCAATGGCAGACTTGGTGTAAGTTTACTACTGGCCGATCAACCTTTGTAAAAACTAAAAAACCTCAACAATCGTTATTCACTGTCAACTTGCTTGATCAACACGTCTGGATTGCAAAAGGCAACTACTTTTATTGCACGTTATTAGATGGGGGGGGCGGCGCTGATCCTCGCCAATCCACACGGTCTGCGCGAACGCTGGAGCACCCCTCTGCCCGTAAGCCGCCAGTACCAAGTGAATACGCCGTGGGACGTTTACCAGCGACCGCGACCGCCGCCATAGCCACCACGGCCACGGCCGCCGCCACCTCCGCGGCCCACCAGGTCGCGCAGCTCACGGGGCACCTCCTGCTCGGCCTCCTCCATGATCTTCACCAGAGGTCCAGCCAGACGGCCGTTGTTGCTGGGCGAGAAGAAGGAGATGGACGTGCCCTTGTTGCCGGCACGCGCCGTACGTCCGATACGGTGGATGTAGTCCTCGATGTTCTTCGGCATGTCGAAGTTGACCACGTACTGGATGTCCTTGATGTCCAGACCACGAGACGCCACATCGGTCGCGACTAGGATCTGCGTCTTGCCCTCCTTGAACTCGCGCAGCACGTAGTCACGCTCCTCCTGCGACTTGTTGCCGTGGATAGCCTTGCACATGTAGCGCGAGTTGCGCAGGTTGCGGCTAAGTTCGTCGGCGCCACGCTTCGTCTCGCAGAAAATGATGATGCGGCCGCCCTCGTAAATGTCGCGCAAGTGGTCCGACAGACACGTGTACTTCTGGTGGTCGTCCATCACCTCCACGATCTGCTTGATCTTCTTGTTCGCGGTCAGGTCCAGCGAGCCCACGGTCACCTGGATGAAGTCCGTCAGGAAATCGTTCGCCAGGGTCACAATCTCCTTGGGCCACGTCGCCGACCACATAAGCGTCTGACGGTCAGGACGGATCTGGCTCACGATCTTGCGCAGCTGCGGCTCGAAACCCATGTCCAGCATACGATCGGCCTCGTCCAGCACCAGGTACGTCACACGACGCAGGTTCGTCTTGCCCATGCTCAGCATGTCGATCATACGGCCGGGAGTGCAAATGCAGATCTCCACGCCGCGACGCAAGTCGGCGATCTGGCCGCCCTTAGGCACACCGCCGTACACGCACGTGTTCTTGATCTTGGAGCTTGCACCGAACTTGTTACATTCTGCCTGGATCTGCACCGCGAGCTCACGCGTCGGGGCAATCATCAGCACAATGGGACCGTCACCAGGCTGCAGGTACGGCTGCAAAAGCAAAAGAGAAAAACAAACAGTACACAACGTTAGGCACCACTGCATATCAACCAAGCGTTCATGTTGCACAAGAAGCAAACACAAGCGAGCGCCGAGGGATTTGAGGTGTTCGCGTGCTGCTCTTTCTTCTGGCCATCGCCCACAACGCACCAATGCAGTTATCGCACCGATCGATCGTGAAAACGCCAGCGAGAGAAGAAAAAGGCAGCCGAGCCCAGTCGGCTGCACGTGTGTCGGTTGTACCAGGCCAGTTGTGTCGAAATCGTCAGTGGGTTGTCTCCCTTTCAACTCGTCTTGAGAAAAGAGAGAGAACAAGTCTCCACCAACCTGACCGGCACTCCAACACAGCAGACCGCGAGTCGAACCAACTGAAGTGACCAGCACGCAAGCGCCGCTTGTTAAGGAGTCACACAACAGGTGCGAGCCCCTCCACAAACGGGCATACGCTTGTATCGACACGCTCCGAAGACCGAGTTCAAACCCCCACACCTCACGCGTGTGTGTCCCGTCCAACGCATCAAAAATGCGTGAACGGCCGTCGTGTAGCTAAACACAACTTTGCTATCATCCCCCATCAGCGCACCAGCGCCGCGGGAGATGTGTTCAACAACGAGCCAAAGCCACAGAGAGTGCGCTTCAAAATACGAACCTGCGCGTTGATGTGAACGATCGCGGGAAGCAGGAATGCCAGCGTCTTGCCCGATCCGGTTGCCGAAATGCCGACCATGTCGCGACCCGAGAGAGCCATCGGCCAGCCCTGGCACTGAATGGCCGTGGGCTTGTCGAAGCCCAGACGCACCACCTCCTCCAGCACGTACTCGGGGAAAGAAGCCTCCTCGAACGACATGACGCACTTGGGCACGCCCTTGCCGGACACGATGATTTGGTTGTCGCGTTTCCACTTCTCGTACTCCTCCTCCGAGCGCTTCGTCACGTCCGGGTGCTCGTAGTAGAAGTTCTTCTCGAAGACCGGCAGCTTCGCCATGTCCCACTGGATGTGCGTGTCGAGGTTGGAGCCGAGGTCACCGCCTCCGCCGCGGCCGCCTCCGAAGCCACCGCCACCCCCGCCGTAGCCACCGCCTCCGTAGCCACCGCCGCCTCCTCCACCGTAGCCGCCCCCGCCACGGGAGCCGCCGCCGTAGCCGCCGCCGCCTCCGCCTCCGTAGCCGCCTCCAGAGCTGCTACCATAGTCGCGACGCGAAGAAGAGTCGCCGTATCGGTCGCCGCCGCCGCCGTACATTTTAATCTAGGAGTGTGGGTCGAACTAACTTGTGCGCCACCGGTCGTTTCCGCGAATGGGCAAGAAGATGCGTTGGCGCCTTGGCTTGGGCGAGAGGGGGCAGAGAGCCATCGGTTTTGAAGGGGAACGTTTAACAGGCGCTTTTGGTTGGCTGGCGGGCAGGCGGCGTCATTCGCCGAAAATTCGCGAACACCGGCGGTGATTGGACAAAACGAAGCCCTATCTTTTCGCCAGCAGATGAAATGGCAACAGGACAGAATGGAGGAGAGAGCGAGCGCATGAGCCCGGTGTATTGTGCGCCGCCCCAATTGGGCTACAGACGCAGAAGACAGCGAAGACGGGGTCCTGCAGGCCTCGCTCCGACGATTGGTTCGCGGGAGGAGAAATTCGCTCCCGCTCTAAGTGCCGTCTACGCCAGGATGGTGCGCTCGTACGAGGCGAACTGCTGGTTGGCCTCCGAGATGCTCACCTCGATCTTTTGCACGCCGCGATCCTGCACAGAGCGAAGCAACAGGACACAAAGTTAGTGACGGTGCACTGGTTAAGAGCAGGTTACGTAAACTACGCACCAGCAGCGCAACGAGCGTGAAGGCGTCGACGAGTTGGTTGCTCTGCACGAAAGAACATCACAAAAGCATGTCAGCGTTGGTGACACAAAGCTAGTCTGCTTGTCAGTTGACAGATCAGGGTCACGTACGATGTAAATGGCAAGCTCCTCGGCCGACGAGTGGATAATTGGCAGCAGCGAGCAGTCCGCCTTAGGGAAGCTGAAGCACGAAAAGACAAAGTTAGGATCAGCACCATCAAGCAGTCTGCGTGCAGCACCAAGAGCAGTGTACCTGAATTTCGCCTGGTCTTCCGTGAGAATGTGTACGTTGGTGCCGTCGAACGAAATCTGTGCATGCAATCCGCGTCAGCATCCGACTCAACCATAATGCGCGCCTTGAAACCGCTTACCTTCAGAGCATCGCTGTTCATCGGCACGAGGAACGATTCATTCAAGTCCTTGCAGATCACGCGCGAGATCTTCTTGATCTCACCAAAGTCCACCACGTAGCCATCCGGACCCACCTGTCCGGTGATCGTAACGGCCAGGCGGTAGTTGTGTCCATGCAGCTTCTCGCGGAATCCCTGCAATTGCCAGAAGCATCAGTCTATCTGCCCTCATCCAACCAATCTTCCAAAAGCTTGTACCATACCTTGTACGCGATGAAGTGCGCTGCGTTGAACTTCATGTAGTCCTTGGACACGTGCACCTTGAACACCTCGTTGTGGCTGCTGCCCATGGGGTTGGGCGTGTGCGTGGCGGTGGCGACCACAGGCACCGGTGCTGGCACTGCTGGCACCGCCGGGGTAGCCAAAGCTGCAGCAGCGGCCAAAGCGGGCGCGCTGTCCGTCTTTACCGTCTGCCGGACGGGCGTCGAGGGGCTGCTGCTGGACGGAGAAGTCGCGGCGGTGCGGAAAGGCTGGATCTGCACCTTGATGTCCTCGGGCGTCTTGCCGCAGCCGCGCAGGTGCGAGGCCCAGCGATCCACGTTGCGCGACGTGATCTCCTTGTCGCAGTAAATGCACTTGACGCAGCCCTCGGCCACACGCGCCACGTACATCTTGACGATGGCCTTCTGGTCGACGGTGAGTTCCTTGCCCATACTGGAGTTGCGTTTGCGTCTCTTGGTGGCTCCGCTTTCTGGGATCTCTTCGGGCTGCTCGGCAGTCCTTCTGTGTTCCTCCTCGTCGACTGACAGCATGATGAGAGCTGGGGCAAAGCACTGGCTCGGGCTGCTCTCCCCCATGTTTGAAAGCCAAGCGCTGCACGATTTTGATTGGCGGAAAATAATACATCGTGTCAAGTACACAAAGCTGGTGATCGTAAGGTTGCTGCTTGGTTCAACGACGCCAGAAGAGGACTTGTCTGCAAGGCTCTCTGGAATCTCTCAGTACAGGGAGGCGATATGTCAATAGGGTGTAGTCTTTGGGCGGGTAGAGATAACGACACGAGACCGAGAGGCGGAAATATATAACGGATGTAGGCCAGCAGCTCGAGCGCGGGGAAGCGGTCGCTCGCGTTGCGGCTCGCTGGCGGCGGCGCTCTATTGGTCAGAGACAGCACGGGGCACGACACTCAAGAAGAAGTTCATGCTGACGCCGAGCAGCAGGCCGACCTTTTGCTTGCGAGGAACGGAGCGGTCGAGAAGCTGGCAAAGACAAAAGACGGCACGCAAGTTAGTGGCAAGCTCAGTCCCTCCCAAGCACGCGGGACTCACCATCAAAAGCATAAATACACCAAGCAGGAGGCCCATCAGGAACCCCCACAGAAATTCAGTGCCCGTGCCTTCATTGTCTGCTGCCAAAATGGAGTTGTTTATGCCATTCATGTCGATCTGCGTCTCCATGGCGACGCGCGCCGTCGGCACAACATTGAGCGCTGAAATGCGTAGAAATAAACAGCCTCAGTCCACGTCTCACCACGCCCAGCAGCCTTTCGACAAAAATCTCGATAGAAAGATCGTACCGAACTCCGACTGCGGTCCCTGCGACGCCATCCACTCCTCCTCGAGTCGATATATCCGGTCTTCGCTGCTCTCTCCGGGGACACGTTCAGCCTGACTGATGTACACCGAGAGCTGCGGGTAGAAGTACAGCCGCAGCGCCTGGATCTCTTCGCGACTGAGGCGGTCCCGGAGTCTGTCGAAGCCTCTCCTCGTGGCTGGGTCATCTCTGTCCTCTGGATCGCTATCCGCCGACGCAGCCATCTACAGACCGTAACAGACGTTTCAGTGTAAAATAAACTTTTTCCCCACCAATATGGCCACCAAACGTCTCCAATGCGCACCTGGTTGACCACCGCCTTGGGGGGCGCCGAGCTGATGGCACAGTGGATGAAGTCCTCGTTCCTGACCTTGCAGCTCTCGAGCGTGGCCTTGTCGTCCGACAGCATCCGGCCCTGGTGGATCAGGCGCAGGAACTTGTCCTCGGCGCCGGCCTTCTTCTTCACGAGCTCCTTCAGCTCCGCCACGCTGGCCGAGGGCGCGATCTCCACGCGCAGCGGCTTCTCGCTCAGCGTCTTGACCTTCAGCACGATCTTGCCATTGTTATTGTCCTCATTGATCGTAATGCCCACCGACTCTTCTGACAACTAATCGTACACATTCAAACCCAAGTCAGAACGCTTTATTCCTCAAGATCCAGCAGATACCGACCCATGACGCACCAGCGGCTTTTCCTCCGTGATGTTCTCCGTGTGCTCAGGCTCCATCATGCTGGCCAATCCACTGTAAGGCGCTGCTCGCCTTGACCCCTCGGCGTCTCCTGTCTGCACCGCTCTTTGATCTGTGCTGCGGTTTTTCTCGCCCGACCGGCTGCGGTTAGGGATGCGCGAGCCAGTTGGATCTCTGGATAGTCATTGGCGGAAATGAGTAATGCTTAGTTTTGACCAATCCACGGCGTGTGTTCTATTGTCCCGTATTATTATTAATCCATGGCGACGATGAGGAGCGACGCCGTGCAGGTGGCCGTGCGTGTGCGGCCGCCGAGCGAAGCGGAGGCTTCGCAGTGTTCGGAGTTGTGTGTAGATGTGGTGGACAGCAGCGTCTTATTGGCCGAGAAGCAGTTCGATTTCGATGCGGCGCTGCCGGCCGCACTACAGCAGGTACAGTGCAGTATTGACACCTACTTATGGGTTTATGCTGATGTGGCTATGTTTGGGCAATGGGCAGGAGATTGTGTACGCTACGTTGGTGGCGCCGATGATCGAGCAGTTCTTTGATGGCTACAACGCCACGGTGTTCGCCTACGGACAGACAGGATCCGGCAAAACGTGAGTGATAGCGAGTGAGAAATGCTGGAATGGAGGCGTTTTGACTGACGGGGGCTATTGTGTCGATTGCTGGGGTGAAGGTACACTATGGGCAATGAATTTCTGTCGGATGTTGCGCCAGGCGAACGCGGGGTGATCCCACGCGTGATTGAACATGTAAAAAATGTTGTAATTATTTGTGGCGATTAGTGGGCTTGCCCTTACAATATGTTTGTGCGTTATTCTTTCCGAGGTTTTTGAGCGGGTTCAGGCATCCGCGAACCCGGAGCATTTCGTGGTCAAGCTGTCGTATTTAGAAGTACGACGAGTACTTTTGTGTTTTACTGACAGGATGCCATTGTGCTAATTTTTTCAATTGTATTACTTGTAGATTCTGAATGAAGAAATCCATGATCTTCTTGTCAAAACGTCGCCCGATACACCAATGCCGGCCAACTTGGGGCTTTCTATACGTGGAGATGGAGATCGTGGCATTGTTGTCACTGGACTGAGTGAGCACGTCGTGAAGTCAGTTGGCCAAGCTGGAGATCTGCTCCGCTCGGGGGCGTTAGCGCGCGCTACTGCATCTACGAACATGAATGCTCAGTCAAGTCGCTCTCATGCGATTTGTACCATTGCAATGGAGCAGCACAAAGTCGCTGTGGAGGAAGGAACGGAGACAAGATACTCGAAGTTTCATCTGGTCGATTTGGCGGGATCCGAACGTGTGAGAAGAACGAAATCGGAGGGAGCACGCTTCAAGGAAGGTGTGAATATCAACCGAGGACTCCTAGCACTGGGCAACGTGATTAATGCTCTGTGCGAGAAGGGTCGGTCTACTGCGCTGGCCACTCACATACCCTATCGAGACTCGAAGCTGACGCGTTTGCTTCAGGACAGTCTCGGTGGAAACAGCAAGACGCTAATGATCGCGTGTATCAGCCCAGCTGATATTAACTATGAAGAGACCTCGAGCACACTTCGGTATGCGTCTCGAACGCGGAAGATCACGAACCAGGCTGTGATTAACAAGGAAAGAAGTGCTGAGAACGAGGTAGCGTATCTGAAGCAGCAGTTGGCGATCGTGCAGCTGCAACTCCTTCAGCAATCCCGTCGCTCTTTGGACATACCAGCCCTAATTGATGAGCCGAATTCAGTGGGCGTTGGTTCTGTAGAGGACGAAAACCGCCGGCTGAAAGCACAGCTTGTTCTAGCGAATAGCGCCAAGGACAAGTGGAAAAGGATCGCTAGTGATCTTGCAGACAAGAGCAAAAATGTGGGTGCAGAATCAAAGATGGCTACAACCAGAGCTACCCGGGGGCAGGTGTCGACGCCGATCAAAGCGCTCGTTGGGGAGGCTTCGAGTCAGAATGGCAAGACCGAACAAAGAAGCAAAAGTGGACAATTATCTCGGCTGGAGCAGCTCAGGAAGTTTCAAAGCCAGAAAATGCATTCCTTGCATGCCAAGAATGGAGCCGCGGTGAAACGAAAATCAGAAGGGGCTAGCTCGGTGAGTAAGCGCAGCCGGACGCTGCATTCACCTTCGCCAAGCGCTTCAAGCAGTGAAAGATTGAGTCTACCTGCGAGGAGGGGGTCGGTCCTTCCTTCTCCTGGCAAGAGATCAGGGATTGGTGCTTCCGATGCTCCGTCAATGGGGGCAATCATGAAGCTGCTGCAGCAAGTAATGACATCCCAAGAGGCGATTTGTAGCGCCAAGGAAGCGGTTCGGGTGAACGTTGCCGAGAGGGGAGCACTAGCTCATGAAATCTCACGGTTACGGTCTTCGCCTGATAAATTAGAGAAGTTGGCCGAGCTGCAAGATGAGCTTCGAAGCAAGAGTGCTACCATTCGGCTCCTTCAGCAAAAGCTAGCGAGTGTCGAGAAAGCCATGTCGCTGCCATCGGGGCTGTTTCCTCCGAAGCTAGACACCAGCCACGATCTGATCAGGCATCTTGTTGAAAGGATGATGGAAAACAGGGAGGAGTCTTGGACTCTTTTGACCTGTCGCGATGAGCTGGAAGCCGCTAATGAGAAGCTGTTGGCTCGGGAAGAACTAGACAACCAGAAAATACAAGCGTTAGAGGCCAAGCTTGGGGCAGTGTGTGGGGAATTGCGGGTTCTGCGGGAGCAAGTTACGAAGAAAGCAAAAGCCAAGAAACGGAAACGACGCGAGTCATATGAAACATTGGAGACTCTGTTCAGCAGCAGCGACGAAGAAGTGGACAACAGTGCGGCTGATCCAGACTACGTAGAGGAAGAAGAGCGTCAAAAACGAGTCGACAAGAGGAAACGAAATGCCACCACACCAGCAGTGGTAGCGAAGGATGCAGACGTGTTGGAGGAAATTGACGAGATGCTCGAGACCAGTGCAGCGACTTGCTGCTCCTGCCATGGCAAATGCGCCACAAAAGCGTGTACTTGCAAGTCGCAGAGCCGCATGTGCAGCGATGAATGCTCCTGCAACCTCAGCAAGTGTCGAAACAGAAAGAGTGATGGCCCCGATAGTTCTGGTGCTGCTGATAACACTCTAGCAGTCAGTTCTCCCAAAAGTTCTGCCGGTCCTGCTCTGGTTAACAGCGTCCTGACTCCCGCGACACCAGTTGCGACTGATTCTCTGACAAGCACGTAAGAGCAAACGACGATGGCACCTGGTGCGACAGCTCTCGTAGCAATTGACTTGATGTCGCCTTAAGCTGCAAAAATAGAGCAACATCAAGCCGATCGATGGCGAGATGATAAAGCGAGCTCTTCACAAGGTTAGAATCCATCGGGATCCCCTCGTTTGCTTTGGGGTGAAGTAGGAAACCGAAAGGGACTAACTTCTCGATTGCGTACACTGCATCGGACGTTGTCCCGCTCGAGGTTGCCATACTGCAGCTAAGATCTCGACATGCTCCATGTCACCGAGTGTATTCCTCCAGCCACATCACGAGATCGTAATATCCTTTTCGATCCGATGGTCTTGCCCCGTTCGAGGCTAGTAGCTTCACAGATTACTTCGAAGTAACTGAGTAATAGGCGTCCGACCGAAGAAAGTTGTTGGAAAGCCACTCTTCTTCGACCGTCGTCGAGCTTGAGCGTCTTGTCGAACGCACGCGTCGGCCCGAGGGAGCTGGTGATTCACAGGTCCAAGCGTGTCGGCATTTGGTGCTGAAGGGCGACTTCCACATGGTGCAAAGGTACTTGTACAGTTGCAACTCCGTGACTCTCTTGAGAGCTGTGACGGCACTAAAAGAAACGTGAGCACTATCGCAAACTGAGTTAACGTGGACGATGGCAGGTTAAATCATGTACTATTATTTCCTTACCGCTCTGGATGGGACCTACTTCGCGCGTGCAGCCACTCAATTCTTGCCAAACGTAGTATTATTTCCTTACCGCTCTGGATGGGACCTACTTCGCGCGTGCAACCACTCAATTCTTGCCAAACGGTCTGCACGCTGACAGCCTTGTCCTTATGACAAATCCCCGAAGAGGTCCATTTCTATGGCTTCGGGTTTTTCCGTCATGTAGTCGGTGTCGTCCTCGTCGTCGGTGTCGGAGGAAGCATGATGACGCGCCGCAGCCTTCTCGGCACGACGGGTGGGCGTGCGGATACTCACGCCGTTCGAGTTCTTTCCATTGCTGCTGCCGACGCTGCCAGCGCCCTTCTGTTCGCTCGTCCTGGATCGGGTGCGAATCACCAGCGCAGCTTCCTTGGGCTTCTGGTACTGGTACGTGTTGCTGCTGCTGGAGACCGACGAGTACTTGGCGCGCTGAGCCAGCGTCTTCTCTTCGCTTTTCTTCGCCAAGAAGTTCTGGATGAGCTGGCGCTCGTGGTTGCTCATGTACGTCATCTGTACGCCCTCGTCGATCACCAGGAAAAACTCCTGGTACTCGGTCTCCTGGTTTGCGAACGCTGCAGCCGGCTGGAACTCGTACGAAACCACTTCAAGGATGTCAATCGAGTCGCGGTGATACGGGATGCGTGCGAAGCGCAACCGCTCCGCGGGAATCGACAGCGCAGCGCTGGCGGCATCCACCAAATACGTTTCGCGGTGGTTCTCCTCCTCAGAGCTGGAGATCACCACTTCACGCCGCATATCCTTCACAAAGCGCCACGTTTGACGGTTCACATAGGCAAATTCTACAATGCGGTGGTTGATTTCCAACGTCTCAGGCTTCGACAAGAGCTCGGCCACGATGCTTCTCCCTTCATACACAGCCAGTTTGGACGCCTCCCCAAGCTTTTGACCATCGACCAGCACGCTTATCATCGTGCTTTGACGCAAGTCGCGAAGGCGGATATGCGATGGCGTCACACTGCCGTCGTCCGCCTTCACGAGGTTCTTCTCGACCAGCTGATCCCACACCCTTTGGCGAATATCCTCCACCAGCATCTCCTCGCTGATCACGATTTGGTTCACAAAAGTCAGCATCGAGTCATCCTTCCCTGTCGCCGCAAGCACTTCGTCGATATCAAACAAATCCTGGCTGTCGCCTCCATCTGCCGAGACATTCATCACCGTAGGCTGGTCCTGGTTGCTGCTATCATCGCTCTCTGGAGACGCCGATCCAGGACTTCCTGGGTTGTAGAACATCAACCGGAAGTTGTACTCCCCCGTCTTCAGCGGGGTGCCTTCCAAGGCAAAGACCGTGTGGTTCGAGCCGATCGACAGCTTGGACAGTGTACTGTCGATTGCCTTGATTTCTACCCCAGCACTGTTGATGCCACGTAGGAGCTTGAATTGGTCTGAAGGGAGGCCAATCTTCGCGCTAATCAGCTCCTTCAGCACTCGGATCGTTTCTCGCCTGTCGATTCGAATAGGCTCCGCCGGGCTCGTGAGGTACTTGAAGTTGACAGTGATCATGTTGGCTTCGCGCTCGAAGAACGCCTCAGCAGCTGACGCACTTGAGAGGTCTGGCGTCTCCTCGAAATACAGTTCCGTTCCATTCACCAGGTGCAAGTCCATCCGAAGTCTCAGGCTCGTCGTCCGCTCTTCCTCATCGGTATTTAGAATCTTGGTGGCAGAAATGCTGTACGTCGTGGCGCTTTTCTTGATAAGACGAATCTTCTGGTCAGCCGGAACGGAGAACTTCTTTGCAATCAGAGCGCAGAGTGCAGCAATGTCCGCTTGCTCGTCCACCTGGACACACCTCGCCATGTAGGCGTTGTGAGACGTGTCGCTGCCGCTCGCAGTGTCCGATTCGGGGTCCACAAAGCGTCGGATAAAGAGCTGCAGCTTCGTCGGATCATGCTCTTCCCACTCCTCCTCGTCGCTCTTCACTTCGAGGAACATCTGCTGGCCAGCGTAGATCCCTAACGACGACAACGTCATGTCTTCTTTATCGTTGTACGTGTCGGAAAGCAGGCAGTTGTAGTCGTTGTATCCTCGCAACCTCACGTTCTCCATCGAAGGCACCACGACATCTTTCTCTTTCGCGAACTCCTTCCACGCAATCTCGAGCGTCTCGCGGATGGTTGAGGTCTTGTACACGTGGATAGCCTTCTCTATGTTTTTAGGCTTGGATCCCTTCATGAAAAACTTCACCTGCACCTTCTTGGCCATCTCGAGCCGTTCCTGCTCAAGCCTGCGGATCTTGTCCTCGTCAGCTCGGATCTTGTCCTTCAAATACTGCGGGATGCTCTCCGGCAGGATCACGTTGACATTCTTCTCGGAGGAAACAAGGCGGTACAGAAGCATGTAAGCACACGTGCTGTAGCGCATGCTGTACCCAGAGCCACTGGCGCCTCCAAACGCTGTCTTAAGCTCCGTGTCTGAAATTTCACTCACATTCGAGTCATTAAAGTTGTACCACTTGCCCGTCTCCAGAGATTTAATGTACGCGTAGTAGTGTCCGCCCAGCGCGCTGCCAGAGTGGATAAGCACCGAGTAAAGCTCATACACATGCGGCCCCGACCGCTTAATCATGACCTCCGGGTCAAACGTGGGGCTCCACGTATCAAACGACGAGGCACCGTCAGCATCGTCCTCGTCCTCGTCCTCACCATCGTCATCGTCGTCATTGTCATCTCTCTTCTCCTCTGTTTCGTCATCCTGTACAAACGTCACCGGCTGCGATTCATCCATCGAAGATAAGCGGCGCATACGTTCGCCCAACGCGGCAAGTCCAGGCGTCGGCGGCGGCGAGGACGATATTGCCGGCGCCGTATCTTCAGCTGCCTTGTGATGGTTCTTGCCCTCCAAAACGTGACGCTCCATGGACATTTTCCTGGCGATTTTGCCCCGAGCGCCGCCATTTTCATCACTGACATACGAGTTCATATCCAGGTACTTTGGGAACGTCACCTTGTTGTGCAGCTTGATGCGGTTCATCGTCGCATAGTCAAAGTCAAAGCGTTTCAGCTGCAGCATCAGAACATACGGCAGTTTGGAGAACTTGAGTCCCTTGATGGCGTCTCGCTTGACCTTGCATCGGTCGCACATCCACTGGTTCTCCTTGTTCAGCACTTCTGGCCGCAGAAAAAGCTCAATAGCCTCCTCCACCGTCTTCATCATCTCCGTCGAGCCAAACGGTCGGATCACCAGTGACAAGTCCAGAAAATTGTCAATCCTCGAGCTCTCGTAGCCGCACTCGCAGCACTGCACGTAGTCCTTGAGAGATCCCTGGTACAGATCATTCACCAGCGTCTCATTGACCGTCCCTTTAAAGGACCTCTCAAGTGCGTCCAGCAACACCCGACAGAGTTCCTGCACGTCGTGCTGCTGGAAAACGTCTGATCCCGTCCAGCCGAAGCTCTTGGTCAGCGCCTTGGTCGAAATCGAGTCCTGTGTCGTGAGCTGCAGCTTAGCGAACAGGTACTGCAGCTGCAGTGGAATATTATCTTCATCTGCCTCTTCCTCCTCCTCTTCTTCCTCGTCTTCCTCCTCCGTTTGCTCGTCTCCCAGCTCCGCCGTCTTAGCTGCATGGTGACACACCCAGTGGTACAAACCCTGGCGGAACTCGGGCGTCATGAACATACTCTGCAGCAAACTGTTCATGTAACATGTAGCTCCCTGATTGGACAGCCCTGTGAAGGCCTTGGGCACGCGGCTGTAGCCCGCCGAGCTGCCGTAGCTGCTGCCGCCGTTGCTGGTGTAGCCGGGCGAGTCGTAGAGGCCCTCGAGGCCCGAGGAACTGTACGTTGTGAGCGCCGTGGACTGCACGCTGGGACTGGTAGCCGCGTCGTCCTCGTCCTCGCGGCGCGGCAGCTGCGTCAACACGGAAGCCACTTGCGCGCGGTGCTGCTCTCGGGATGGCACGTCGTCGTCATCGCTCTCCCAGCCCATAGCCTTGGGTGGCGCAGCAGAGCGCCAGTCGCTCATGGTCGAGTTAGAGGGACTTTCGCTATTGAGATCCAAACGGCAAGATGGGGGGAAGCTTTTCATGTACGGAACGTGAAATTGAGAGTACAGTGGAGAGGAGCGGATAAGTGACAGAAGGAGACGTAAGTGGACCAGTCGACCACCAAGACGTGTCTTTGGCGTTCCTGTCCGCTGTTCGTCGTGCAGGAGGTTGGATTTGATGGGTAATTGCTACCGCAGTACTTGACAAGCTGTTGGATGGCAGCTTGGTGCTGGAGCGAGAAGAAGAAACCACAGCGTGAGTGGGTGCAGCAATAGCAGCAGCAACGAGCGGGGTGGAGGTATGCAAACAGTTTTCAGGTCTTAGATATCGTCGCTAGTCTGACGTGTGACGAGCTCCAAGACTCTACACCATACGCGGCGTGGGAGACATGTTCTTCGCCAGCGGCAGCTCCTCGTCCGAGTCTTCGGAGCCGAAGTAGGCCCGCTCGCGCTTGAGCGTGAACGTGTCCGAGAGGAAGTCCAGCTCGCCCGAGCGCAGCTTTTCTTTCCGCCACATCGTGTAGCAAAACCCCATTGCGATGGCGTACAGCATGGCTGCGCAGCAGTAAAGACAACAAACATTCAAATATCCATATCGCGCAGCAATTCACCGGTACCGAGCAGCAAGACAGAGACAGTCATGACATCATAAGAAAATCAGCACTTCTGCAGCTCATGGCAGACAAAGTAAGCAGCCAAACGCACCGGCTTCGAAGCACGAGTTCGCGCCGGAGTTGGGCGTCTTGGCGTTGTGGATGTACATGGGCTGCAGCTTCAGCAACGCGCCCACGACGATCTGCAGCAGTAGAACAAGAAAAGGAGTCAGTACATGGCTAAACAGCAGCAGAAGCCCGCTGTGATGACCGAAAGCGCTGCAACTCAGTCGTTCACCGTACCAGGAAGACGAAGCCGATGAAGCTGAAGATGGTGCCGCACAAATACCCTGCAGAGGCGATACCGCCATCCACAGAGAGACAAGACGCAGGTCAGGCAACCTGGCAACGGATGCAGATGCGAAAAGAGTCGACGCCGCCACACGTACGCCCTCCACTCATGCTGTCGTCGGTGCCTTCTCCTTCCTATTTGAATTGACGTCAATCCAGTGCTCCGCCGCCCCTAGGAATATTGGCCTATCGGATCTGACCAGATGGATACGCGGCTCTGAACCGCTTTCGTGTGACGTACACTATTTTATGTACACCACATAAAGGGTTGAAGTTTGACGTCAACACTTCAGACTCCAATGCAGAGCCCCCCGCTCAGACTGTCACTGCCTCAATGGGCCCCGCCAGGAAGCTGCGCGTGCTGTGCATGCACGGATACCGCACCAATGCCAAGATCATGGAGGACCAGACGCGTGGGCTGCACAAGGCGCTGGCGCCGCACGCCGAGTTCGTGTTCCTGAACGGCCCCATTGAGGCCCGCGGGCCGTCGGACGACGCCATCGAGAAGCTCTACGCGGAGGACAAGCCCTTCTTCGAGTGGGGCAGCTTCGTGGAGCGCGAGCGGCCACACCGGCAGAACCCAGAGACACAGGAGATCGAGTACCTGGACAACGGCTGGTACCACGACTACGTGGATTGGGACAACATGGTCAAGTACATGGACGACCAGCTTTCCACGCTCGGCCCCATCGACGCCGTCGTGGGCTTCTCTCAGGGTGCGCAGATGATGACGGCACTAACGATGTGGTACCTGCACCACCACAGCACGCGTTGGTGGAAGTGCTGCGTGAGCGTATGCGGGCCACGAGTGCGCGGAGCTGCGCTGCGTCCACTGTTCGAGAACCCGGACGGAAGCCCGCTGCTCGTGCCCATGCCGTCGATCCACATCGTCGGCAAGAAGGACAAGTGGTATCGCGGCTGCCACGAGATGGTGGACATGTACGAAGACCAACCGGAGGGCGCTGCGCGCGACAAGTTCGTGTTCGAGCACGACACAGGCCACCGCTTCCCGTCCGGCGAGCGCCACGAAAAGCTCTACGAGGAGGTCGCTCGGATCATCCGACAGCACTGCGCATGAATCCACCAGAACTTAACTTGAAGAATACACGGAAGCTTTCTTCCCTTTCGTTGCTGCTTTGAGCCGGAGCCTTCGCTCATGAAGGCAGAGTGCGCTCATCACCTTGAGGCTGTTAAACGCAAGATTCTGGCGTGTGAGGCTTCTCCACACATCTCAATTTGCTGGCGAAGAAGCGAACGTCTTGTACAATGACTGCAGCGACGAAGAAGCTCCGCATCTTGTGTCTTCACGGCTACCGAACCAACGTGAAAGTGATGCAGGATCAAACGCGGGCGCTGCGTCGCGTCATGGCTCCATACGCGGACTTCGTGTTCGCCACGGCCCCTTTCAAAGCTCGCGGTCCCGCCGACGAGGTGATCGAGCGGCTGTACCAAGACCATGCGCCGTTCTACGAGTGGGGGCATATCACCAAGCTGGATCGCCAACCCGACGAAAGCGACAACGGGTGGTATCACCAGTACGTTGGCTTCGACCAGGTCGTCGAGCAAGTTGACAAGTACTTGCAGGACGACGGACCTTTCGACGCCGCCATCGGCTTCTCCCAGGGCGGGCAACTACTCACCGCCTTGTCGATGTGGTACTTGCACCAACGCAACGAGCAGCACTGGAAATGCTGTCTCATTTGTAGCGGCACCCGCGTGCGAGACGTAGGACTCCGTCCGCTCTTCGAACACCCGGACGGCACGCCTAAACTCGTTCCGATCCCCTCGATTCACCTCATTGGCAAGAAGGACCAGTACTACAACACCTGCCGCGAGCACGCGGGGCTGTACGCCGACAACCCGCCAGGCTCGGCATTGAGCAAGTTCGTCTTCGAGCACGACAGCGGCCACCGATTCCCGTCTGGCGATCGCTATCCAGAGCTGTACGAGGAAATTGCCGCCATGATCCGACGGCACTGCGCCCAGGCAAACAAGTGAAAAGCTTCATCGTGGAGCATAGCTACGTGTTCATTCTTTGCGGCTAGCTTACTGAATTGAGCTTCGTTGCCTTGTGTAGCGCCGAAATGTAGCGACATCATAAGAAATATAAACCTCGAGAGACTAACGACAGCTTCACGCCTTCCGCTGGGCGAGCTGCGCCCTGGGTTCTTGGTCAGTCCGTTTACTTGGTCGACTGAATGGCCTGTAACAGCGTGCCTTGGATGAGCTGGTCGCCATTCCTTCCACTGATGACAAGCGGAACTGCCTCCAGCAGAGACGACTCCATGCGGATCTTCTTCTCGTTGTAGTCGAAGTCCCGCTTGGCCTTCAGGAACGCTGCCGAGTTGCCCTCCGCTTCAGCGTTTGCCTGGATCTTCTCCGCCTCCTTCTCCGCGGCCTGGATCCTTGCATCGGCCTGGACCTTGGAGACGTTGACGAACTGCTCGAAGTCCGTCTTGAGGTTGTTGAGCTCCACCATGGGCAGCGCTTTGCGCTTCACCGTCTTGGCTGTTGCACTGGCGACCGCATCGGCCTTGTAACCTTCTGCCGCCTTGATCTTGTTCTCGTTCATGGAGACATGCTGAGCGACGGTGACCTGCGCCTTGGCCTCGGCGATGGTGCGTCGCTCGTCGCGGATGATGGCGGCGCGGACGCTCTCGGCCTGCAGGTCTTGGATGTCGCGCTCGTTGTTCTTCTCGAGCGCCGTGAGCTTCTGCGTCTCCTGGTTTAGCAGGATGCGCATCTGGTTCTCGTGGTTCTTTTCCTGCTCCTCCATGCGCGTCTTGAAGGCCGTGGTCTCCTCGAGCGTGCGCGACAGCGCCTGCGGTAGGTCCACGTTGGTGACCTTGACGTTGTGGATGAAGACGCCGTAGGACTTGAGCTTGCTGTTGAGGTCGGTCTTCATGCCCATGGCGAACTCCTCGCGTAGGTCATGCACCTGGTCGTGGCGCACAGAGTGCACGAGGCCGCGGATGGCCTCCTCCGTGAGGCTGTAGAGCAGCTCGTCGAAGCGGTGCGCGCCCAGCGAGTATACGAACGTGTAAGCGTCGTCCTCGGTGGGGCCGATCTGGAAGCTGATTGAAATGTCGATATCAACCATAACGTTGTCGGACGTGGGGCACCCGCGCACGGGGTTCGAGTACGTCACGGCCTGCTTGGTCACGATGTGCGAGACGCGGTTCCAGGCGGGCCAGAACATCTTGAGCCCCGGGTCCATCATGCCGGCGTGCGCGTTCCACTTCTGCTTGAGCACCCACAGGCCCGACGGCACCTTCATGAACACCGTCATGAGCGTCGGGTAGCTGGGCGTCAGCACGATCGGGATGCGGCCGTCCGTCACCTTGGCGTTGAAGTGCTTCATGGCGTCGACGGTCTTGCGGATGTCCTTTTGCACCAGGTGGTTCACCCGGTAGCTGTAGCGCGTCGTCTCGCCTCGGCTGGTCATCGTTCTCGTCATCGTCGGTCTCTTCTTGTGAGTAGTGGCGAGCAGGTGGCAACTTGGAAAGTGAGGCGTGCTGCTTTGGGTGCAAAGTCGCTGGCAGCTTGCGCTTCGACGGCGGAGAAAACTTGCAGACAGCAGGTGACTAGCGGCGTGTGGAGCTATATACCTGGAGCTACACACGAGGATAATGCAGCCATCAAGAGACAGCACTTTTATAAAAATCCGAGGCGAGATTCCCAGCTGTGGACATCTCTCTTGGTGTTTGTATGGTAACAAGTGTACCCATATTTTATGATACGCGCCTTTGTGCCCACATGTTGAAGTGTAGGTACGTGGTGAACCGAGACCGGCATGCCAAAGTCCGTGCCCATTCCGCAACTTTCACTCAAGCAGACAAGCAAGTTCCTTTCGACCTCCATGGGTTCCGGCGGAAGTAAGCTCAACTCGGACGCGCTTCCTGGCGGCTCGCAGCACCAGACGCGGCTGCTGTACCGCAACACGTGGCGTGTGGACGCCGCCAACCGCATCTTCGGCGCCTGCTACGACGGGAACACGGTGGTGATCATCGACCCGGGCCGCAGCCCCGTCAAGCCCTACATCCGCGTGCCCGAGGGCACGTACGCGCTGGTGCAGAACCAAGGCCGCGACGTGGACTACGTCAAGCCCGACGGCAGCCGCTCGCCCGTGTGGCCGCCAGGCATGCACTTCGCCTCGGTCTTCACCAAGGTGGCGCACCTCGTGACCAAGCAGTACATCGTGTTCGACACGCCCGTCAAGGGCTGCAAGACCGCGGACGACGTGACCGTGGGCATCGACATGTGCCTCATCCTGCGCATCATGGGCGACGAAAGCAAGGGCGAGGACCCCGACCTCGTACGCCGCTTTGTGTACGAGCTGGGCCCCAACGGGCTCGAGGTGCAGCTCCGCGCTGCGCAGGACGAAGCCGTGCGCGCGCTGGCCCGCAGCGTCGAGCACACGGAGGTGTACCAACTGCGGGACGGAACTATGCGCGAACGGTTCAAGACGGGCGCGCTCAACTTTCGCACCAACCGTCCAAAGGTGAATGACGAGTTCCACTCGCCCAAGGTCAAGGACGAGACGGTCAAGCAAGAGGATATCCCGCCCGAAGAGAGGGTGCTCTACTGCGTCACGGAGGACATCAAGCGCAGTCTGAACGACCAGTTCAACACGTACGGCGTGCAGATCACGAGCGTGGCCATCACGAACGTGACGCTGCCGCCCGATTTCCAGTCGCAGATGGAGAGCCGCACCACGCACCTGAGCGCCATCAAGGAGCAGAACATGAAGCAGATGAGCGACATGCAGATGCTGCAGTACAAGGAGGAGATCGACACGACCAAGCTCAAGCGCCGGATGATGTTCATGGAGGAAGAGCAGACGGGCAAGGCCAAGTGCGCCGAGATCCGCAAGGGCATCGACCTCATCAACGCGCAGACCAAGCTCGCGGACGAAGAGATCAAGCAGAAGACAATCGTGACCTGCAACAATCGCGACGTCGAGGCGGCCCTAAAGATCGCTGAGATCGAGGCCGAGACCGTGCGGATCGCAGGCGAGATTAACGCTCACTGCGACGCCGAGATCGGTCTCATCAACGCCGAGAAGGAAGCGCTGCAGGTGCAGCTGACGGCCACGTCGGACGAAATCCGCGTCACGTCCGAGTCCAAGTCGGCGGAGATCGTTGCGCGCGCTGAGGGCGCTGCGGTGAAGAAGCTGGAGAAGTACCGCGAGCACGTGTTGGAAATGAAGAAGCTCGACATGCTGGGCTCGCTCGCCAAGAACAAGCAGACGGTGGTGTCCGGCGACACGTCTAACAGTCTGCTGTCCGAGGTGCTGGTGGCAAATCGCCAGGGCAATGTCATGCTCAACCTCGACGGCTTGATGACCAAGGCGGGCGGCGGCGGCTTCGTCTGATAGCAGCAACATGGCAATTTTTGCGCACATCGACGCCATGGCACACCATCTGGTCAAGCGTTCTTTTTGCCGATCGAAGGCAAATTCCGTTGATCCCCATCGCATTAAACTCCAGTGGTGGCCAAAGCGCGCAGCAGACCCAGCGATCCCAGTACACAATACGTTTTAGTGAAGCACCAGCGCGCACACACGCACACAACAATATATAAGGGGCGCATTCGACTTCCAACGGCATGCACAACAAACGTTATTATCTTTCAACATCCAAAATTTGAAGCCAGAGTAAGCGCAATGTTTACGCGCATTTTGTGAAAAACTTGGCTCGACCAATCGCAGTGCGGTACTCCCTTACTTAGCTCAAGATACGCACATACTTTCACTCGTATACGTCAAACAAGGCATCCGAAAGTCGCACCCAGCTCGCCTTCCTGCTTCAGAAGCCAATTGACCTGCCAGCCAGCCAGCTATGGCGACCTCGAGCTACACCACCTCCTCGCCCAAGAAGCTGCGCGTATTGTGTCTGCATGGCTTTCGTACGAACGTGCAAGTGATGGAGAGTCAGACACGCGGCTTGCGCGAGGCCCTGGGCCCCAATACCGAGTTCGTCTTCCTCAACGGGCCCTTCCAGTCCCGCGGGCCGACGGACGAGATCATTGAGAACATGTTTGGCGACACCGCGCCATTCTACGAGTGGTGGGCCGCCCGGTACCTGGAGAAGGAGGAGCGCGACGACATCGAGGCCGAGGAGGGCGTCCCGCCAGGTACCACCAAGCGCTGGTGTCTCGAGTTCGAGGACATCGACCAGGCGTTCGAGTACATGGACGAGAAACTCACTGCGCTGGGCGAATTCGACCTGGCCGTGGGCTTCTCGCAGGGCTCCATTATGCTCACGATCTTGTCCATGTGGTACCTCAAGAAGACCAACAAGCGCTGGTGGAAGCTCGTGCTCTGCGTCTGCGGCGTCTACCCGCGCGGCATCAACGTGCGCGAGCTGTTCGAGACGCACGAGGGGCAACCGATCCGTGTACCATTCCCGTCAATCCATATTGCAGGGCAGAAAGACAGTCTGTACGAGGACTCGTTGGTGCTTAAGGACATGTACTCGCCGCACGCCAAGGGCAGCCCACTACCGAGGCTTCTGCTCGAACACGACGGAGGACACAAGTTCCCGTCCCCTGGACGACACCAGAAGTTCTACAAGGACTTAGCCAGCACGATCTGGAGGTTCTTCGACGACACGCACCAGAGCTCGGTGGCAAGACTCTGAAGAGGAGAAGCCGTACCAGTGTTGATAGAGAGCGGCAGCAACCACCAGAATAATCCACGTACCATGTTCTTGTTTAACATCGTCACCTCCGTGACGCGCCAAGTTCGACGTCATCGAAGCCCGATCTGTGCACGCAAGGTCAGCTTGAAGTTCTCTGCTCAGTCGACAATTTGCAGCGCGCCCGGCACCTCCCAAGTTGGGAGTCCCAACTCGGTGCAATGGCGACCGTCGCCGAGAACCTACCACGCCCTACGGCGCTGACCCCACCTCCGTTTGATGCGTCCAAGAAGATCCGCGTGTTGTGTCTGCACGGGTTCCGCACGAACAAGCAGGTGATGATGGACCAGACTCGCGGCATTCGGGAGGCCCTCGGGTCGTCGGCTGAATTCGTGATGCTGAACGGCACGTACGAGGCTCGCGGGACGAGTGACCCGATGATCGAGAGCGCGTACAAGTCCAGCGCGCCATTCTACGAATGGTTTGAGAACCAACTGGCCGACGGATCTCCGCTGCTGTACAACGACGCAGAGTCGTCGGCCAAGGCGCGTCTTCTAAGTGGCGCGGACCAGGGCGGGGACCACGCGTGGAGCTTGTCGTACAAGGGTGTGGAGCAGTCAATGGCGAAGATCGACGAGGAGCTTCGTCGCAATGGTCCGTTCGACGTCGTCATTGGTTTCTCCCAGGGCGCGGCGCTGCTGACGATCCTGACGATGTGGTATCTCCGCCACGGCAATGTGCGCTGGTGGAAGCTGGTGATCTGCGTCGGAGGTGTTGACGTGAGTGGCGTCAACGTCAAGTCGCTGTTCCTGGACGCGCACTGCAATCGCGTTCCTGTGCCGATGCCGTCGATCCACCTCATTGGCAAGACGGACCCACTGTATCACGAGTCTCATCGTTTGGCGTTGACGTGGGCGGACACGGCTGAGCCCAACGCTTTCAAGAAATTGATTTACGAGCATGAAGGAGGCCACAAGTTCCCGTCCGTGTCGAGGAACCGCGAGTTCTACGCTGAACTGGGCCGTGTCATCAAGAAGCACTGCAGCAAGGGAAGTGAGGAGAACGTGTCGAGGCTCTAATTGAACCGCGACACGATCAACTGTTTGGGTTGTGCTTCAGAAACTCATGGTCGCTCAGATTTGTCAAAAGCTAAACGGTTTGCCGTGATGGAAGATGTGGAGTAAGTCTAGGATCTAGATTTACCCTTCCACGCTGGTAACAACAGCATCAACACTACCCATTCAATAAACGCTGCGAATGGCAAGCAACCACGACAGCGAAGTCCGAGGGCGCAGCACCCGAAGAAGACGACAAGAAAAAAAAAAACAAGAAGGAACAACGTCACGTCAAAACGGAACTTCATTCAGAAGGTCAATTACTACGAGCTAGCTGTCGCGGTCACCTTCGTTGCTCATAGTCGTCGTGTAGCGAGCTGGTCGGTTAAGCCGAGAGGCCGAGAGCCGTGCAGTTGGGCAGGAAGCTCTCCGCCAGCTCGAGCACGTTGATCGAGACGGTGCCGAAGTTGATCACGCAGTCCGCGGGCTCCAAAGCCAGAAGGTCCGCGATGAGCGAGTAGCAGTCCGACGTCAGGCACATGAGCAGGACCTGGGAATCGGTCGGGTACGCCGTGGGCGGGACGAACGAGTAGCCCGACGCGGTTTCGCACGAGTCCAGGTACGGATCGCTGGCGAGCGCCAGGAGCTTGGCGGTCTCAGTCGAAGGGCACACGGTGGTCTCGTCGTAGGCAGTAGTCTGCGTGGCAAGGCAAGCGATGGCAGCGGCGGCGGCGTAGGCGAAGGTCTTCATGGTCTTGGAGGGAGGCGGAGGGGAAGCTGGTGTTGGAGCTTGGAGGAAGATTGGAAAATGAACTCTTGGCCAAGCCTCGAAAAAGCGGACGTTGCAAGGCCAAGTGTGGTGCTGTAGGTGGTGAGCTCTCGTCATACAGCAAACGCTGCCGACGTTGGAAGTGCCCCCCATCAGCGGGAAACTTGCATCTCGCACGGCAACACGGGCGATCGGTCAGAAGGCACCGTTACCCATGAGGCATTTGGCGGCGCTCTTCAACTGAGCCGGAGGGCGTTCAGGCAAACCGTGACTCACCGAAAGCGCTGCGTGATACACACTTACGTGACAACCGTAGCACAGTGTAAAGCTCGGGGTGGCCCAACCTGACCATGCAGAAGCGGACAGCTTCAACTGGTCCAACCGCTCCCATCTGATCCCGAGCTCAGTTGAGACCATCCGTCCCGGAGATCACGAAGGAAGCGTCCATATAGTGGAGCCCTACTTCCGCCGTTGGACGTGGTCGGTAGCCTGCACTTGGAAACTCGCTCAGATGAGAATATCGATCTGTTGCTTTGGAAACTTCGCATCCCAAGACAACTTTTCTGGCGCACTATCCTTGGCTGATTGAGCTCCACTGTTCCGGCGCTATCTGTGACTCAACGGCGGCCCCAGGTCAATTTTTATCCGTGACATGCTACTTATCAGCTCTGTGTAGCACTTCAACGAGAACAGGTCTTCCCGCGCACGCCCGTCGAACACCAGCATGACCGATTGTCGACGTGAAAGTCCGCCACAACTGGGCTTTCGACAGCAAGTTGAAGTTGTATTGTGTGTCAATTGTGTAGACACATCTATCGTGCTATTTGCGACCTCACTTTGTCGGATCTTCACCCGCAGTCATCATGCTTGCTCGGTTGACTCCTCTGCTGCTGCTGGTCCTGCCTGTTACAGCCCTACATCCTACCGTTGAAGTGCCTCAAGTTCAAGAGTTGTCTCCGTTGCCCCAATCTCAATGTGACTTCGCTCACCTGCATCCTCGGCGCTACGCTGCCTTCCACCTCCCACACCAGTTCTCGCCAAGCATCTCCATTGACGGCGTGCTGGACGAAAAAGTGTGGGCAGAAGTGCCTTGGAGTGAGCCGTTCCAGGACATTCAGGGCCCGAACTTCTGGTCGCAGCCCTGGTTCGCCACCAAGTTCAAGCTGCGCTACGACCAGCAGTTCCTCTACATCGGCGCTTTCGTTGAGGAGACGGAGGTCTGGGCCAATGTATCACGGCGCAATGAGGTCATTTTTCACGACAATGACTTCGAGGTGTTCGTGGATGCAGACGGGAGCACCCACAACTACAAAGAGTTCGAGCTCAACGCTCGAAATGCCAGCTGGAACCTCTGGCTCAATCGCCCGTACCGGGACGGTGGCCACGAGAACAGCACCCGAGTGGATCCGCAACGTGGCTTCGACATGTTGGACAGCGGCATGCGCTCGGCCGTATTCGTGAAAGGACGTATCAATGATCCATGTACGTATTGTAGCCTTCTGCACGAGAAAAGCTGGTCTTGGCGACGTAGCTGACTGGCATGCCGATGCTTTTGTATCATTTGGTAGCTGAGCGTTTGCACTATTGGACTGCTGAGATCGCTCTGCCGCTGTCCCAGCTAGCACTTCACTCGAAAGCTCAAGTCCCTCCAGCGGCGAATTCCTTTTGGCGAATCAACTTCTCGCGCGTTGAGTGGCCCGTTCGAGTCGTTGTTGACCAACACACGAGCAAGCAGCGCTACGAAAAAGAAACAGGCTTGAGCGAGGAGAATTGGGTTTGGAGTGCCCAATATGCAGTGGACATGCATCGGCCCGAGTGGTGGGGATACCTCCAATTTCGCCCGCAGGGTGAGACCCCACCAGAACGGATAAACGATCTGCCAAATGCCGAAGAAGTTGTGCCGCTTGATCCTGAGTGGGGAGTCCGCTACGTGAGCTTCCAGTACTATTACGCACAGCAAGCCTTTCACAATGCAACGGGAGCGTACACGACCAGATTGGAGCAACTACTGCCGTACTTCTTGTCCCGGGAGGCCATCCAGTGCACCGATCTCATTGACGTGACTGCCACCGATACGACGTTTAGTGCTCAAATCGGACTGAGAGAACACGCTACTCCTCGCTTTAAGGATTCCTCCGAATTCGTGGCAAGCATCGAAGACGATGGATATATTTCTGTGGAGAGAGTCGGGCAAGCATCCGCTGTCGCTTCGATCGAGTGAAAGCTGAAGCAACCTCACATCACAGGTCATAATTAAATATGACAGTACAATAATTCATTGGGTTTCAAAAATACAAAGCCGCGCGTGCACGGAACAGCTCTGGATTTGCAAAACCAATCAGCAGCAAACTATTTTTCAGTTACACTACAAGAAGTTTGTGCCCCGCAGCTCGTTGAGGCGCGATTGTCTTCTGGAATCGGAGTACACGAGCGACCGAATGACACCAATCGCATTCGCAGCACAAAAGGAATTCCTGCTTGGCCTTCTGGTATCCCGAGAAGATGGTGCATAGGATGGCAGTCGTGGCCACATTCACTGCTGCTGCCACAACAGCGACCGCTTTTTGCGTGATCTCCAGTGTACAGTCGTCATTTTGAGGAATGCATCCCAGGAAGCACTTGACTGCACATGCAAAGCAAAACCAGGTTACTACTGCATCATTCCTATCTCTTTTTCAATCGCTGTGCTCGTACCTGGATACGCCAACGAGCATTGAGCAACGCATCTCTCGTCATCCTTGGTGCAGCCTGTGGGATCGCTGTACCTGGGTGCTGGCAGCGTAATCGTGTGCCTCGGCGCCCTCATGGTCAGCATCTTCGCGTGCTGCTTGCGTAGCAGGGAGCAGTTTGCTTGAAACCACGCCGATATTGAAGACGACGTCATGACCCCATCAACGGGACATTCGGGATACAAGAAGTATATGTTACGCTGACAGACAGGATAACCGGATAACCCGAAGCAAATAGACTCTTCTTCTTGTTATCACCCTGCTCTCGTCTGCTCTCCTTCTTGAGTCTGCTCTGCTACCGACTTGGCAATAATACTGAAGGTGGTTAGTTCCGAGGAAGCTTGGCACACTACCTCGGAGGGGGCGTGTTAGGATACTGGTCGTACGAGCAATGGTTCGTACACTGTGGTGCGTACAGCGTGGAGCGTTCAACGCAAGGTCGCAGCTGGGAAGAGGAGGAGAATGCCAAGGAACCAGAAGTAGCTAGTAAGAAGGAAGGCCAAGTCCTCAGTTTGTATTATTGCCAAGTCGGTAGCAGAGCAGACTCAAGAAGGAGAGCAGACGAGAGCAGGGTGATAACAAGAAGAAGAGTCTATTTGCTTCGGGTTATCCGGTTATCCTGTCTGTCAGCGTAACAGGGTTATGAGCCCAAAGAAGAACGGTTCTGACATGAATTTCTCGTCGAAGAAACCAGACGTGGAATGGAACGAAGATGGTCGTCCAGTGAACTGGAACGGCAGGAATTGGCCGTTGTACAGTCGGACAATGAAGCGGTATCTGGCCTGCCATAAAGTCGCGGACGATGAGTGGGCGCTGGATGACATCTGTGACGGTACTGTTGCTTACGACAACACCAACGGGGAAGCGGAAGAAAAGCGATTCCTCAAGCAAGAACTGCTACTCGCGAAGCTGATCGCAAGCTCGCTGGCATGCACCCTAGCGCAGCAAGTAATGCGCTTCGACTATGGGTCAGAAATGTGGGAGTATCTGGCAGCCCGCTTCGAGGGACGTGAGAATGAAATGACAACACTATACACCCAACGTGTGCTTCGTCAGAAGCTGGAAGGAGCTTCATGCCGCCCAGGGGCGGACGTCGAGAACCACCTGCTGTACATGATGGGTCTGCGGGAGCAGCTAAAGGCTCTTGATGCGGACGTCAGCGACGCTTGGATGGTGGACTTCATGGTGATGTCGGTGTCACAGCTATCGTACTACAAGGAGCTAAAGATGCTCATGTTGACGGGTGGGCTCCGCTCCGCCCGCACCCCCTAGCAGGTGAAGTCAGTGATCTTGGTACTGGAGAAAGAAGAGCTTGTTGAAAAGCAGCTCCAAACCCGGATCAACAACGAAAGCAGAAACCAAGGGGGTGGCGGCCGCAGTAATGGCGGCAAACAGCTGCCTCACAACAACAACAACAACAATAGCAGCAGCCGGGACAAGTCAAACACGAAGAGCGGTGGGAGCCAAAAGCAGCCAGGAGGCTACAAGAAGAGGACAGAAGAGCAGCAAAAGCAGTATGAGGAAGACCGTGACAGTAAAAACTGTTTTGGCTGCCACAAACCCGGCCACCTGCGCAGTGACTGTCCCGAAGAAGAGGAGAAAGATCCCGAAAGCTCAAGCAGTAGCGGTAATGTTCGCCGTCAAGCCAACTTGACGGTAACACCGGGGGCAGCACGTCAAGAACAACCGTCGCGAAATGGCCAGCACGGAGAGGAAGAAGGCACCAAGCCAGTGTATAAAGCAAGCAAGTGGGTGTTCGACAATGGGGCAACTCAACACCTAGTTGGGGACAAGCGGTACTTTGTCACCTACCGTGACCTCTCTCAACAAGAGCGGGAGAGGGCCAAAGTGCATGGCTACAACGGAACAAGCTCACCGCAGGGAATCGGGGCCATTGACCTATGGGTTGTGGTCGATGGGAGTCCCGTTGTTCTCCGTATTCAGGATGTGTACTACTCGCCGGGGAAGACCAACTTGTTCTCGCAGTCAATTGCCACCGAGCAGGGATTTCAAATTTCCTACAACGACTCAACCCTGGAGTACACGCTGAGTATGAATGGCGCTGTGGCGCTACAAGTGAAGATGCTGCCGTGTAAGTTATGGATCTTCACTGCCGAAAATGGGTTCCTATCGGAACGCAAACTGCCGAAGGACCCGCCGACACCGCAGGCTATGGTTAATTACACGCTGAGTGACGGCGTAGCCGACTTGCAGAGTTGGCACGAGAGGCTGGGGCACATTTGCCCGCAGTTTGTGAGGCAGATGGCCGATCAAGGCCTAGTCGAAGGAATGATGCTGCAAAAGAGACAATTTGATCTCTGCGAAGCTTGCCAACTCGGAAAACAGCGAGAGAAAACTCCGTTGAAGAGGCTGGACCGCGGGGTGAAACGCCGAAACCAGCTAGTGTTCGCTGATCTCTTCTTCCCGCCTCGGAACTACAATTGTACAAGGTTCCAGGCAGTGCTGGTCGTGATGGACGCACACACTCGCTTCGTGACGGCATACCCCGTGCAAACCAAGCACCAAGACGAGATAAATGGACTTGTCCGTCGCTACGTAGCTTGGGCGGAGCGCCAATGGCCGGCAGATAAAGTTGCGGAGGTGTACACGGACGGCGGTGGTGAGTTTGAAAACAACAGTATCAAAGATTGGTACCAAGCCCGGGGGATAATCCACACGGTGACCCCAAAGAAAATGTCGCGACTGAATACGGAACACATCAAACGTTGGGGGGCATGATGAAGGCCATGATGAAAGACTCTGGTTTTCCCACGTCATTTTGGGTGGAGGCCCTACACTACGCCGTGTACTTGAAGAACCGATCATTCTCCAGCGCAACAAGCAGCACACCGTATGAGGAAATGTGGGGCCGAAAGCCTGACATCCATCACGTAAGAAAGTTTGGCGCCCTGGCGTACATGCACGTCAAGGTAGGACCATCCCGACACAAATTCGCCGACAACTGCAAAGTCGGGTATGTGCTGGGATATCGTGATGGCATGCTTGGATGCAAAGTATACCTGCCGTCGGAAGGAACCGTGCAGATCGCAGGACAAGTTACTGTCAATGAGCAAATAATGTACAAGGATCGCCATAAGGACGGGTTTGATCAAAACCTACGTAATTGGGTTCTGGACAAGCAACCCGATCTAACGAGTACTGGCCGCAGAGATTACGACTTACCAGTCGTAGGGGGAGAGGTGAAGCTGGAGGCAGAACGAGCGATGGTCTGGAGTCGCCGATGCCACGACATGGCGGGGGAAACGAAAGCAACGATCGTGACCCAGCAAAGACACAAGATGGCACCAACAGTGGCGACTGTGAGATGGTCGAGCACAGAGATGACACTGATCCACGCAACTTTGCCTCTCCATGGCTACAGCGTCCGTTGCCCCACTTCAATGATGAAGTAGTGCTTCATCCTGACATCTCCCGCAGAAACCAGGCGAGTGACAGCGGTATGCACATCGAGAACGAAGACGAAGATGACGCCTCACCCGACGCGAGCGGAAGTCAGAACACTACTGACTTTAGCAATGCTGGTGAGCTTGCCAACTCTCCAGAAGATAAGGAGCCTTCTTTTCGCAACGCAGAGCTGATGGCAGAAAAACTTCTTGAAGACGTCTATGCTGAAAGCGATATCTGCACTGAGAAGAAAGATACCAAGCGGCCAGGGCTAATTGAAATGCCCGCACCTGAAAATGAAGAGCGTGACATGGAAGAACTTCAGGTTTACGCGGCACTTGCTGCCATTGGACTGGAAGCAGCGCCAGCAAGACCACAACAGCGCGTTTGGCACGAGTCAGAAGTGCACATCCCACGCACCGTGAAGCAAGCGATGGAATCTCCGCAGAGGTCAGAGTGGTGGAAGGGTATGGAGAGAGAGCTAGCAGCCATGGAAGAGAAAGATGTGCTGGAGCTGGTCCCTGAAAGCGAGATGCCCGAGGGCACCAAATTACTTGAAACTATGTGGCGGTTCCAGGCAAAGACGGATGACCTGGACAACATCCTGCGATACCGACCAAGATTATGTGGGCGAGGAGACAAGGAAGTCCCCGGGGTTGACTTTCAGATTCCGGATACGTTTTCGCCTGTAGCCCGAATGGCATCTTTCAGGATGTTAGTGGCGCTGTGCAAGATCCTGAAGCTGTTGGCGTTCCAGTGTGACATCAACACAGCGTATTTAAATGCGCGTCGAAAGATAGTTCGCTTCATCCGGCGCATCGCTGACTTTCCACTGAAGCCAGGCTGGGTGTACAAAGTGAAGAATGCTCTATACGGTCTGCATGAAAGCGGGCGAGACTGGTACGATGAACTTCACGGGTGGCTTTCCAAGAAGGGGCTACACCGCAGCACGACGGAGCCGTGCCCGTACTACTTCGCCGACACAGATGGAACCATTGCCATAGTGCTAGTTTACGTGGATGATGTCATTTGCGTAACAAACAATGAACGCTTGAAGTCGCAGTTCTTCTTGGAGCTGAACGAGAAATACGGGATTAAGGACTTAGGACGCCTGCACAGTTACCTCGGAGTCCAAGTTGACTGGCAGGAGAAGGGAGTTTTCCTGCACCAGAAGAAGTACGCTCAAGAAGTGCTACAGCGGTTTGGGTTCGCAGATGCAGTTGGCTGTCGGTCGCCGATGGACACCACAGTCAAGTTGCGGGCGGCGAAGGAAGGTGACAAGGACCCTGGCTTGCCCTACCGTGAGGCAGTTGGGGCGCTAATGTACTTGGCTACGAGTACACGACCGGATCTAGCCTTCCCAGTGGCATATCTGAGCCGCTTTGCTCAGCACCCAAATGTCCTTCACGCTGGAGCGCTCAAACGGATTTTGAGATACTTGGCAGCGGCACAAGACCACGGGGTGTTCTTCAAGAACCAGAACGACCACAACCCCAACTCACTGGAGATTGACGGCTACGTGGACGCTGACTGGGGAAATTGTCCAGATACGCGAAAGAGTGTTTCGGGGTATGTATTGAAGATGGCTGGTGGACCGGTGGCATGGGCCGCACGACGTCAAAGCATCGTAGCTCTAAGCACTGCAGAAGTGGAGTATGCAGCTGCTTGCGAGGCCTGCCAGGAAGGAAAGTCTATCCAGAACATCCTGATAGAAATTGCTGGAGAGCGCGAAGTAAAATTCCGTCTCGGAGTGGACAATCAAGCGGCCATATCTCTCGCGACGCAGCCTATCTACAGCAGGAAGACCCGCCACATCCAGCTTCGACTTCATTTCGTGCGCGAAATGGTGCAGCAGAAGGGCGTGGAGCTGTGGAAGGTGAGCGGGGACTGTAACCCGGCCGATCTCCTGACGAAGCCCATGGGATTCACCCGCCTTGATAGGCTGAAGGCACTCGTGGGCATGCAGCGCAAGATCTCGGAGACACCGCGAGAATTGCAACGACGTAAGTATCAAGAGGGTCGAACTGGGCGACTTGGTAGCAGCACTGAAGGTGGTTAGTTCCGAGGAAGCTTGGCACACTACCTCGGAGGGGGCGTGTTAGGATACTGGTCGTACGAGCAATGGTTCGTACACTGTGGTGCGTACAGCGTGGAGCGTTCAACGCAAGGTCGCAGCTGGGAAGAGGAGGAGAATGCCAAGGAACCAGAAGTAGCTAGTAAGAAGGAAGGCCAAGTCCTCAGTTTGTATTATTGCCAAGTCGGTAGCAGAGCAGACTCAAGAAGGAGAGCAGACGAGAGCAGGGTGATAACAAGAAGAAGAGTCTATTTGCTTCGGGTTATCCGGTTATCCTGTCTGTCAGCGTGACAGCAAAGACCTAGAGAAAGCTCTGAAAGCTTGCTGATGCCCTTCTCCTTTGCCCCGCTCAGCTTCGTCGCCACGAATACATGGTTCAGCGCTGGCGCTGCAGGAACTGTGCAAGTCCATCTCTCAAGAGCGAGATATGAGTGTTTATTCCCGCTAAAAAATCGAGGTGAAATTAATAATTTAGACAGCTCACCAGATTTAGCAATAATAATTCTTTAGTTCCTGGCCAAGTCCTAAGTTCTAAATAGAAACGCAATAATTAATATTGCTAACAGACCACGACAGCATCGATAGTTTTTTTTTTGCTACAGGCTTCCTCCCGGGGCGGACCAATAGATACTGTGAGGGAAAGAGAGGCTCACAGGAATGTGAATGGGACAAAATGCACTGATATATTCAAATCTGGACGCACGTGCGGCAGTGTAGGCTACACTGTAGCTGATACACTTTCCCGGAGTCTTCACGTAACTCAGTATATTGTGTGGTTCATGCACGGATCCTTCCCGTACGATTTGCACTAACCCACAGAGGTCTACCATTTGTCACAGGAGAGGATTTGGCGGGGAAACCTGTATAACCTCGTGAACTTTCAACCAATTTGGCTCAAACTTGCTGAGCTGGTGCATCTCAGTCCTGATATCATATGGTGAAAGTAGGGACAAAACAACGTATCGTTTGTTGAAACTGCACGAGAGTTTTTATCGGTGCCTAGCCCTTCAAATATTTTATCCAATCAGTTTAACCAAAGTTGACTGTGTGAAATAGTACCCTGCAAATACCAATGTGGATTGGACTATCATGTTACGATACAAATTGGGGTTTCGAGCCATCTAAATCTGGGTGCTACAGGTCTCGAGGGCACCCGTTGGTGATTCAAGCTCACCCGTGCCAGCACGTCGCAATCAAAGCGAGCTCAAACGGATGCGCACGATGACCAAGAAACATGCGCAGAAGCTCACAGCTACGCCACTTCGAGCCGCGGCAGAGCTCTCACTCACTTGGAGCGGGTTGACGTTCTTGTCGTCATGACGAATTTGAAGTCTGGAGCTGTAAAGTTACGCAAGAAAGAGCCGATCGCTGTGAAAGTTGGTCGGCTGCTCTCTCGCTCAGTGAATACAGTTCGTCAAGTTTGGAATGACTTTGCCGAGTGTTACGGTCCTTACCGGTGGCTACACTTCCCTCAAACTGTGAAAGCAAGCCGTCCCGTATTCTGATGACAGTTGAATTGGAGCGATCGGTTCGTGAATTTATACGTCAATGCAGCGCTGTCCGTGAACGAATGGTGTCCAAGGACGTCATGCATCATCTGATTCAGCAGAATCTTCTAACAGTCGATGCCACGGACGGCGCTGCAACAGCAGCTGCACTACGTACTGTTCAGCGTTTTGTCAAACGTTGTGGCTTCAAACGCGACAAGCGTAAGGGCTCTACGTATCGACTGTCAGCCGAAAACGAAGCCAATCGAGACAGCTACGTCCAGCAAATGACTAATGAAAGCGCGGATCGTTTTCGGACAGTTTACCTCGACAAAAGTTATATACACCACACTTATTCAAGCCACAATGACCCCATCTACGATCCGACGGACCCAAATGTGATCAAAGAGAAGCACAAAGGCTGCCGGTTTGCTTCATCGCTGCAATCATCGATAAGAACCGCACACTTCCTGATGCTGACCACGTTGATGCTGATGAAGCACAATTGCTGTCGGAGACACTTGATATTTTCGAAGGTGGAAAGCAATCAAAGGACTACTATGAGACGTTCAACCACGAATACTTCAAAGATTGCATCAAAATGCTGCTCATTTGCTTGGAAGCCCCCAATCTCCACCACTGCCGTATGGTCATGGATAACGCGAAGTATCACAAGAGATTGCCCCAGACACCCCCCGAGAAGGAAGCAGAAGGACTGGCATGCAAGCCGCTTGCAAATTGTACAGTTTTCCCTGCTCTACATCGGACACTAGAGCGATCATGTGGGAGAAGCTGTCGCGGTTCATTGTTGAACATGTAGAACTGGAGATTGTATCCATGGCCAATCATAATGACCATGAAGTCGTGTTCACGCCTCCACACTATTCAGATTTACAGCCAATTAAGTATGTGTTGGCAAATAGCAAGGGTGAGGTCGGGCGTCAGAATACCACCAACACAACATTTCAGCAGGTCCGAAGTCGGCTGGACGGGGCTTTTGCAATTATCTCGTCGCAGACAATTCAAGGTTGAATCGATAAAGCAATAGCGAACTTGTTAGATTTGAGTGCTCACATCCAAACTAGTGATTTCTGCAATGAAGATGAGGAATCGGCGAGCTCTGATAGCGACGAAAGCAGTACCAGCAATGGCGAGACAAGCTAAGTAGTGATGGTCGTAACATACGCTAGAATGCAGTTTTATAAAATCTAATCCGAATCATTGGTAGCTGTTTACGTTATCTCTGAGTGTATCGGTTCAAGTTAGAGCTTCGCCTGCATCGGATCAAAGTATCATTTCCCTACGTCACTGACTGCCTAGGAAGCTATTCAAATGCTTTGTTATTGGATAAAATATAGATAAATGCGATGTTTTGATTGGTTGAAACTGTAGTCAGCTTTATGACTTATAACCCTTATCAAGGTGTCAGAAATTGATAAATCAGTGACACTCTAGCTGCTGTTTCTGCTGGAACGGATCCGTGCCTAATAGCGAGAGGCCTGTTTTCGTGCTCAGGACAGCAAGGCGGCTCTCGTGATACCAACAAATATAGGGGGTAGAAAAACACTCTCGAGCGTGTCGGGGACTGTAATTCTGGCGAAAAACATCGGAAACTGATGAAACGGATTTGTTTTAACCCTTTCGCGATGCATGGGCGTATTGTTTTAGGCTTTATCAAAACACGGTTGAAAATGCCCTTCTAAAAGGGCAAAAATGCTGCTTCCTCCGGTCTCAAATGATTGCAAAAATGGACTATCCACAAGGCTCAGTGCTGTGAGACTTCATTAAAAATGTATAAGATATGACTGGTATAACATTAAAAGAACATGGTTTACATTTTATACATCAATGACAACACCTTCATGAAGAACTGCAACAGCGTCTCGGAAAACCTTTAAGTCGCATGGGAACGACTGTGGAAGCTTTCCTTGGCGCCTCAGCTTGCTAATCTTCTGCAAGGCAAGGAATATGTTGTCTAGTGTCTCTACTTTAAGAGCTGCGTACGACCTTCTTACTGCCCGTACTAGTTCATCAATGTTGTAGCAGTCTTCTCGGTACTTGAGAGCCTGAATAGAAGTGAAGTATCCCAAATTAATTGTGTTGAGGTCGGGTGAGGTAACCGGATGGAAGGAAAGACGGATGTTCCATCCGTCAGCCAGTCCAGCGGCTAATTTGACGACGTCGTCCGGTTTGCAGTGAGGTGTGGCGTTGTCTTGCTGGATTAGGATAGGCATTTCTCTCTCCGAATCGGGCCATTTGGTCTTAATTGTAGGGATATTTTCTGCAGCAGGTAGCGCTTGTAGACCTCTCTGTTCACTGACTCCAGGTTCTTCGTCTCCAACGTGCCAGCAGGATGATTCTTGCTGGCACGCTGCGCTTCCGTCCGCTTCGTAAAGTCCCAGATAGGCCAATTTTGCCATCGAATAAGACTTCTCCATGTTGATCATATCTGCCCAAATGAAAAAACAAATGTTAGAGGATCCAAATAGCAACCAATGCGTGGCGTTGCAGGCTTACCGAGGTCTAGCAACTGCAGCAAGAAACATTGTCTTACCAATAAAGCGCTTGCTCTTGCGCTCTCGGTGCGGTACCGGCTCCCCAGACAACATGTAACATGTAGAACGTCTTCTTGTCAGTGTCCTCATTGAACCACTTCTCGTCCACATGCACAAAGTTGTACATGGGCGAGAAGAGGAGGCCAAACGGGCCTTGGACAACATGGCTGGCGGCGTGGTCGAGGCGGGCGAGCTTGTTCGCCTTCGTCAGCAGCGGGTGGATCGTGCTGGAGTGGCGGAGAAGGCTTCCTTGAGCCACGGCATCTCGTACAACGGTGCGGGAGACGCCAAGCTCTTCGGCGAGGCACCGCTGCGTCATGCGCTGCCGAAGAGGGATAGCGGCAACGCGCTCCAAGAGCTCCTCCCTGTCCAGCTTGTGCCACCCTGACGTGCCCTTGATCTGTGAATCAACGCCGGCAATGCCTTCGCTGGCATACGTCGTCTCAAAGCGATACCAAATACGGCTGGCGATTTTCGTGTGGACACCAGCATCTCGCAAGACACCTCTATCAAACTTGCCTCTCTCGCCGTGCATCAGCATGAAGATCACCACGTCTTGTGCTCTCTCGTGGTTAGGTTGGGCTTCGTCAGGCGGGACATAGTGGAGGAGACTGCTGATGGCGGGGCCAAAAAGGTGCAATTGATCAATGAATGGCACGCTGAGACGCCCGCTTTCGTTCACAACTTTCTTGTTTTTTTATTTTTTTGGTGCTCAAAACGGCATCCGATAGCTGCGATCAAACCGCGTCGATTCCGCCTATCGGAGCTCGAGAAGCGAGCCCACAGGCGAAACCTGAAATCAACATCTGTTTTGCATTGCAATATTTTCCAACCAGAGGAAGTATTGTGCCCTTCTCTTTTTTTGGCTAATCAGCTCTGAAAAACTAAGTTTTGATTGTCGGAAATAAGCGGGATATGGAGTGAAGCCTAACTTTATGAAGCGATTTAGGCTATTCAGAGGAGAATTATAATATGTACCGCTGTACCACTTTAATTCTCTTGGGAAAATGACTGGTGCATCCTTTGCTTCTCCTGTCCAAGGCCCGAATGCCGATGTCAGATACGGCATTCGGGCTTTTCAAAGCAAAAAGACAGTGTTCAGACCTTCAGCGCAGAGGAAAAATGACCATTTCCCTGGATATGAAGTGGCGCGGCATCGTACTTATGTATGTGTATGATGTTCAGCATTCTGTTGTGTCTAGTGTCTTGGGTGTTTCTCAGAGAAGTCTGACAAGATGGTGTAATAGATTTATGAAGACTGGCAATCTTGACAAGAAGAACGGTGGAAAAAAGACCTCAAAATGGCCCCAGCATGTGCGTTTATTCGTTCAGAGTTACGTAAAAGATCATATATGTTTTAATTTTGAGGAACTGCGTGCTGACCTAGTTCAGCGCTTTGATATTGGTTCGAACGTCTCTGATACCACAATATGTCGAGCTTTAAAGTTTGTAGGGCTGACGCGTAAAGTTTTAACAGAACGTGCAGTGGAGTGCTTGCCTCGCGAACGGAAATAATTTGTTCAGCGCCTGTCTCCATACTACAGCGGTCCAGACCAGCTTGTACTTGTCGACGAGACTTCGAAGGATGGAAGGTGAGATATTTTACATGGTACGTTGTATTTGCTGATTCTAAGTACCTTAGGTCTATTCTTCGCACACATGGTTGGTCGGCTCGAAACACGCCAGCGAGAGTTCAAGTTCCGTTTGCGCGGGGGAAGCGTGTGTCCGTACTGGCTGCCATGGAGACGACGGGATTTTTCTTCTGGGGTACTGTGGACGACACGTTCACCAGGTCTTCGTTTCACGCCATTTTCAAGAAAAAAATTGGCCCCTACCTGAATTGTTGGCCGCTTCCCCGCTCAATTGTCATTCTCGACAACGCAAAAATCCACATGTATCATGAACTGCCGGCTTTCGTGCATGCTGCCGGTGCCTTGCTTTTTTTTCTGCCGCCGTACTCCCCCGGTCTCAGCCTAATCGAAGTTGGATTCTCACTGCTCAAGCGCTGGATTCAACGGCATGCAACGATGCCGTCTTGAGAAGCCCCAAGAGAGGTTCTGAAGGCTGCGATGCACTATTGCACGAAGAAAACCGAGCAAGTAGGTGTAAATCTGTATGGTCATTGCGGCTATTACTCGAATCAAATACAGCTACCAACCTTGTAAAGCTTCTAGTCCTCAGTATGATTGATGTGGTCGATGTGAGCGATGTCGACGTCTGGGTCGGGAAAATCGTACTGGGGCGCAGCTCGGAACGGAGGACACAGGCTGTACACCTAGACTGGTTCTTGCCAGGAAAGCCCTGCTGTAGACTCAAACACGCGCTTGATGTGCTCTAACAGGACGTCGTAGCCGTCCGCAACCAGGAACATAAAGTAGTGTCCCGGGACTTTGTCCCAACACGGCGTAAGTGGCTCGCCTGACTTGACGCTCAAGCGGCAAAGAAGCTGTGGAGGGATATCCCTTTGAGACTCCATGCAATTAATTATATTGTAAATCTGAAGCACAAACTCGGAGAAGTCAGCAACAAAAAATATAAATCGCGATGTGATAACAAGCATGCCTCTTTCCAGCTAAAACTCTCCCAATCTCTCCGCCCCTGTAACGTAATAGATAGCACAATTGTTAGTACGATGCCGCCGGACATGCAATATATGAAGGGGCGACAGGACCCTATACGTACTCGCATGCTTTCTAGCAAATGCTGCGCAGGAAACCACTCTGTTCTTGTGTGTGTTGCTAGCTTTGAGAAGCTTTATTTTTTGCCGCACAGTCGTACGACCTGCTTCGTCATGCAGCAAAATAGTTCATCCATTAGCGCACAAACCGTATGGCCAACATGCAACTCGAAACTTACGCGCTCACCGTCGTTTCACGCTCTCGTTTGGCCTCGCCGCAACGCCTCACACTGCTGCACTTCGTCCTCAACCCCGTCCGCAACCTGTGCCAGCGAATAACAACGCAATAAGTACGCTATCCGCCGGCGCCTCCCTTGAACCTCCTCACCTTCCGGATGCTTGTTGGAATGAATCACTCGCTGTGAGGGAACCTCTTGTGTAGACTACGCACTTCCTTTCAGCTTTTGGCTGTTTCGAATTATGACGTCGTTGATAGGGCCGTGAAGTCCGATTATGAAGCCCGAATAGGAGGACAAAATGACAGACAGGCACAATACCTTCTACACAAGCTCAACCGACTCTTATAATAAATGATAAACTGTACGATGCGTAATCATTTAGGACTACAAAATCAAGTAAGGTGCAATCATCAAGTGCTTGCAAATCATCTAAGGTGCATATGTTACAAGAGATAGACAGCAAGTACCGTGACTTTCTTAAAGTGCGATTTTTGCGCCCTATAATTTGTTTTGACTGAGATTTGTATACTATAGTAGGCTAGGTGGATCGCAAAAGGGTTTAACGGATTTTGTTTTGGGGTAACGGATCCGAGTCAAGTTGTGGTGCAGTAAATCCAACCATGTTCAGAGTTACATTAGCTTTCTACCTTTGCTACTGGTTAGCTTTGAACTACTGCCTGAGCTGGAAGCTGCGACACTTCCACTTCACCAAGGTTGAGATGTTTCCAGAGAGTGTCCCCCTTGATCGCTGCTGGACGGCGCCTTGCTGGGCTTCGGGTGGGCGCTGCTTAACACTGCGCAATAGATGCTGGGTGATGCTGCTGGTCGATCCCCGAAAGCTTGTAGAACGTGTCCAAAGTGCCACCACTGCCGCTTGCTAGGTGCACTTGAAATGACAAGCATGGCAGGCAGTGGCTGTGACTTCGTGTAAGTCTTGTTGTCGCATTGTCCATTTGACGTATGTGTGACCGATCTCTGTGGGTTTACCATATCCTGCTCTATCGATTTCCACATTTCGTATGGGGGATTCGCCTTATCTTTTCCCAAGACCACCCAAGATCTGTAGACAGTTGAGGAAGTCTGAGTAGCCGTGGGCCACAAGGAAGCTCAGAAGATACGTTTCGCGCGACAAAATCTACCGCCTTGTTTATTATCGTCCACTAACCGTTACCGGGCTGCTGGAGCCGTGAGTGGATGAGCTGTTCATTTCCTTCCAAATCGCGACGCAGGAAGAAGTGGCAGCTGAGCAGCGAAGCATATAGAGAGATCTTATATATGACAGGCATTTATCTGAAATATTGTACACGTGGCTAATTTCGCATAAAACGAAACGCCCTCGGCTAAGCCCCCGCTGTTGGCTGATGCTTGAGTGCTTGTCCGATGGAGTATGCGCGTGTGCTACGTTGCAATATTTGGTAGGTGTTGCCGCATATTTCGGCTCGTTGGCGACGCGATTTTTTAGCTCGATGCCGCTTTAATCGTTGCGGGACATAATATCGACATGAACGAATTTTATGCACAATTGGTTCAATTGATTCAAGATGGTGATTCTTGTGATATTGAACTTTTGCGGGGGTGACGACGCTGGGTCAAGCCACAGCTCGCAAGCCCTGACAAGCTCCCGTTTCAGGCAGCACTTATTCATGGTCTTGCTGCAGCACAAAACTCTGCAGGAACTCGTTCGTCTAAGCACCATCTGGTTGATGCTCCCGCGCCGCTCAACTCTGGCGTCACTACATGTATTGCATGAAGATCGGCAACTGCAAGCCGGTGCGGCGAAGACGCCGCAGTGTGGTGCTGTCCAAACATCAACACTCGTGCTGCAGGAGCATAATCACGGATCTTGCTGCACAGGAACAGCATGAGCAAGACTTGTGCACACGAAGGCCCGTAGGGGCTAGAATAACTTCCAGCTTTCAATTCCATCTCACTTTTCAACCTACCTTCTCAAGATCAAGTCTCCGGTCTCGCGATAAAGAATTATTTCGCTTAAGAAGCGTTGGAACCTCGCTGCAACCTCGTGCGCGTCGTCGACAAGACTGCCGTTTCCCTCTCTCCAGTGCGCGTCGCCGATTGAAGAGCTGTTGGCTGACTCCGGTACAGGAATCACTCGACTAACTACGAACTGCTCAGAACCAAGGCTAAGTGCGCGTTAGGTTCGCCCTCCGGCACAAACTCATTCACGAGCGTTTGGCTGCGCTTGTGGATAAGCTGTAAGACCTCATCATCCGTGATCGCCTCAAGCGGGCGATGAAGCACATAGCCAGCGATGACGTCCAGCACCTGCGGCTGTATAGCGCCTTTCACTGTGGCTACTACGCGCTCGAAAGCCTCGCCGATCACCGTACAGCGGTGGCGTATCTTGGTCACATAGTGGTTCCACTCTCGGTACCACGACACGAGAGAGGCATGATTCCAGCTAATCAACTTCGGCGGACGCACCACCTCGAAGATGAGCTGGGGGAGTGTCCATGTTGACATCTCCGTCCGGGTTGAACCTGCCTCCCACCATTTTTCAAACAGCAGAAGTGAGGTGAAGACGCTGGTGCGTCAACCGCTGCACATGGGTCTGAGCACCGATGACTGTGACGCTCGTGTGTTTCACTACTTCCAAGCTTTTACGAGGATAGTGGAAGTGAACGGCCTGCAGGGCTTGATTGACAAAATCGACCCATCCCTGCACGGCTACAGAGACCGCATCAAAGCTAGATGCCGGCTGTTGGTTGAGAACCTTCAACCTGCGGTGCTCAAGGAGCAGGTCCAGCGCTTGGTTGAGCTGGAGCACCGCGACTGCAAGACCGACGGCGTCGCATTATTCAACCTCATCCTTGAACATGCCAAGGCGCAGCAGCGCTTCCACCACATGGCCAAGGAGAGTGGAGGCGCTCGGATCTCCCAGCATCACCCCTCAGTCGGGTCAACCGGTGCGTCAGGGCGGAAACAGGGTCTGCCGGCCGTCAAGCCCTCTAGAGACGCTGGGCATCAAGAGGCCAAGCCGAGCGGTGAGCGCTACAAGTCTGCTCTGAAGCCCTCGAGGCAGGCGACACCGCCAGTTGATGGTTGCCTAGTTTGTCATGGCCCTCATTGGATGTGTGAATGCCTGACAGCCACGACTGAGCCGCGTGAGGAAGCTCTAGCCCGCTATCGTGCAGCTTAGGATCAAAGAAGCAGTGTTGTCCGCTCAATGTTTGTCAAAGCCCAATAGAGTGCCAACACTGTGAGGATTAACAACCTGGTGGAGGTGGTCTTCATAGCGGACACCGGTGCGGAAACCAGTGTAATACCAAGTTGTGTGGTCCACTCACTAATGGCCCTTCAGCCTGACTTGCCCGCTTACCGCCTCGACCCAGCGGTTCAAGTGGTGGTCGCGGACGGCCGCCGTCTAGAATATGACTGCACTGTTGACATTGACCTCAAGCTGAACACGGTCGCTGGCGTCGTGAATATCCCACATGTCAACTATGTGGTGATGAACAGTGATGAGGAAGAACTGCTGCTGGGCAAAAATATCCTGAGCAATCGGGTATTAAGGTGGATGACATGCTCGCACAGCTCGCGGACAGTGCTGACTTCGGGGATGACAGTGACGACTTTGGTGTTAGAGATGACTCTCTAGAACCACGGGCCGCGGAGGACGCGCAGTCCAACTTTGACCATCTCAGTCTTCGGATAATGGGATGAATGTACTGAGCACCTCGAGAACCTGAGGGAGATTTGGAACCAATACCCGGACATCTGGCAGGACAGTCTAAACGGTGGAACCTCCGCACGTGTCGAACCGCTGAGCATACAGCTGCAGGAAGGAGCAATCCGACATCGGTGCAAGCAGCGCAAATACGCGCCTCTACAGCGACAGTTTATCCGAGAACACGTTGCTCAGCTAGCCAGGAATGGCCTCGTGAGGGAGAACTGTGCTGCTCGATGAGCTAGCGCCGTCGTGCCTGTCCGCAAACCAGGCTCCAAGTCGAAATTTCGGCTCACTATCGCCTACCGTGCTGTCAACCGAGCTATGGTTCCAGTTGCTGGTACCATGTCCAATGCTGCCGCTATCATGGATCAATTGAACGGGGCAGTGGCGCTGGCCAAATTTGACATGAAACACGGTTTTTGGCAGCTACCATTGGCTGAGGAGAGTCAGGAGACGCTGTCCTTCATGACCGATGAAGGCGTGTACACGCCTACCAGTGTTCCCCAAGGTGCGATGGATTCCGCACTTCACTTCCAGGGTCAAATGTGGCCGAACTGATCCCCGATAACGCTCAGGTGTGGATTGACGACGTCCTTTTGTATGCGTAGACTATGGACGAGTTCATTGACGTGCTCCGTCGTTTCTTTCTGCTGCTTCATACGCATAATCTGAACGCGAAGAAGAGCAGTCTTTTCGAGCATTAAGTTGTTTGGTGTGGACGTGTCATATCTGGCCAATGCATTAGCCACGACCCGTCTCGCGTCAGCGCGCTGACAGAACTGCCACTCCCGTCTACCGCTGCGGAGCTACAGTACTTCATCTACGCATCCAACTGACCCCGCGGCTCCATTGTTGACTATGCTCGCGTGTTCGCCTCGCTGCTGAAGAAATTCGACGCAGAGAAGAAAAAGGTTGGCCGACGGAACCGGAACGCCCTGAACGTGGCTATCGCAAGGACGGAAGCAGAGCGTCCGGCGTTTGCGGCGGCAATTGCTGCGATCAAACACTCAGCGCTGATGACATTTCCCACCAAGGACGCTGATATGTGCATGTTCTGCGATGCAAGCATGAATGGCTACAACATTGTGTTGACTATGGTTCATACATGGTATCCCGTCCGCCCGGTTGAAGATCAGAATTACTCTATAGTGATCTGCAAGGGCGGCGCGTTCCCTGGCGCTCAGTTGCACTGGCCGATCATTAAAAAGGAGGCCCTCCCGATCATCAAGGCGTGCTTGGAGCTATAGCACCTGTTGCTACACCAAACGGGTTGTCGCCTGTATTGCGATCACGCAAACCTGATCTGTTCCCGCCGTCCATGGACGGTAAACAGCATGTTCATGATCGTCTGCAGCGCTGGGCGCTACGTCTACTCGGTCTACGGTACCAGATTGAGCACATCTCGGGAGAGCGGTACTTATGGGCTGACATTGTTTCACGATGGCAGCCCCGCTCAAGTCTCCGTGTCTCCGCTGTCCATACGCGCCGCCAGACACAAACTGCTATGGCTGATCTCTCGCGTCTCCGACCGCTGTCAGACGCCAATTTTGTGTTTCCAAGTCACTCTGATATTGTGGAAGCTCAAAAGGTTGCAGCCAGCGCTGCCAGCTCGCTCCCTGTTGTGGAGGAGGAAGGTATGCTTGTCGTCGACCACAAGTCATGGATCCCGACCGGAGCGAAGGACCTTCTCGCTTGAATTATGGTGGTGACACACTGCGGTGCTCAGGGTCACAGAGGTGAAGCAGCAATGGAACGTCTGCTCGGCGAACGTCTTTTCATCCTCCAGCTACACAAGAAAGTGTCCCAGTTCATCAAGTTTTGCTTAATCTGCAAGCATGTGAAAGGCCCAAGACAGCTCCAGCGACCGTACGCCCCCACCTTCACAGCTACCAACCGCAACGAAGCACTCCACTGGGACCTCATCTACCTCGGAGAGAGTATGGGCGACATGTAGTATATTCTGGTGCTGAAGGACTCGCTTACGCGCTTCTGTGAGCTCTTTTCATGCTCGACACCCACAGCGTATGTGGCTGCCGATGGATTGCTTGACTGGTACAAGCGATATTGATGCCCTTCCCTCCTGATCTCTGATCACGACGTCCCTTTTCGGAACCAGACAGTCGATAACTTCTGCGCCCATCTCAAGATGGATCGTTCCTTCTGGCCAGTATACTCGCCTTGGTTTAATGGCACAGTGGAGCGTGTCAGCCAAGACCTGCTTCTAGCTCTCCGTGCCCTCTTGATTGAATACAGGCTTGACTTCCACGAGTGGCCGTACTTGCTCCCTATCGTCCGAGCGAACATGAAGCATACTCCGATGCGTTCGCTTGCAGGTCACTCCCCAGGGGAGATCTGCACGGGTCTGCAATCGCATCGGCGCTGGATGTCACGGTGCAAGGGCGCATTTCTCGCTCTTTTAGTAGGTTTGCAAAACACGGTACGAAATAGTCTCCTAAAAGGGCGAAATAGTTGCCCTTTTACACAAGTTCAAGTTATACACATACCATCTTTTAGAACAAATCATGAACAGTACGATCAGTCATCAAGTAAGCATACAAAAAGTAAGCTTAATGAAAAAAAACAGATCCCTCCTGCATATCATTGAAGCTGGTATGTTTCACGAGATAGGCAAAACGAGTACAGCGATTATCTTTAAGGGCGAATGTTGCGCCCTTTTAGATGCTAATGACTTAGCTTTGCATACTGAATTTAAGGGGAGATTATAACTGCTCCTCGCGAAAGGTTTAACCGTTTAGGCAAAGCTACAGCGACAAGATTATGTGTGGTTTGCCGTTTAGGGCAAGGCCCCGCTTCAACGAGGTCATTGCAGGACATAGACCTCATCGAGAAGGTCTTTAACCCTACAGGTGTTGTTGAGCGAGCAACGGTGCACCGGAACATCCTCAGGTGACATATTTCGAGTAGTCAGCGTCTTCCGAGACAGCGAGGTGATTCGCTTTGTGTACCAGTGGGTATACATATTTACGTGGTGCAACAAGCTCTTCGAGTTCCGAGACACGTGGTGGCAGTGGCGTGCAGCTCGCTTCCCGAACCAATTCCATCTCATCTTCGTCAGGGAATCTGGCATCTTCGAGGCTGCTACTGTCGGATCCTGAAAATGGATCCGTATGCTCCAATTCCGCTCCAGCTGCGTCCTCGGGGAGGGGGAGGGGGGGCTCCCGAAAGGCGGCTCTTCCTGCTTGCGTATGTACCCCGTGTGGATCCTAAAACCCTCAGGATCATCTCGTTCATCTTGCTTTCCTCGGCTTTCAGCTCTTTAAAGTTCTTGCTCAGCTAGTTCACTGCCGCTCCTGTTATCGAGGTGCCTATCCCTTAGGTGGACTGACATCTGCGGTTGAACGGTGAGCACCGCGTCATTTAGGAGGGCTCAGGCGCGGCGGAACACGCGATCGACCACGCGCCATGGGCGGCTCAGCTATATTGCGAAGCCACATCCTTTCATGATCCTGGTTGTCGGCCGTAATTCACGTTGGCGATCCATCATTCTGGATGGCACCCCCTCATCCATCACCACGATCTTGACTTCTGGTCAGTCACCCAGGCACTCTCATTGGCTCTCATCCAGAATGGCGCTTCATGAATCACTGTCTTCAGCTGGATATTGGGTGCAGACCGGGCGGAAACGGGAAATTTTCAAGTTGCCTCGTGTCACATCATTAGGAGTGTGCACGGACACGCAACGCGGATCCCACGCTGACGAAGTGGTGTGCTGCAGGTCCCCATACAAAGACCAAGTGACGGGCAAGATCCCGCCGTCAGCAGCTGATGAGTGCTCCTTCAAGCATCCCGACGTGGCTTCCGCCGTGCGGCCGCCCATACAACAACCAAGTCATCCTGGATGGGCGTGCACACCAAGTTAAAGGAGACCGCTGACAATCCCGGTGATCAAGTAAGAGAGAGAAGAGATAAGAAAATAACAGAGTTTATTTGCGTTTGAAGCCACAAGGGTCTGCCTAGCAGTCCAGGAATCCGCGCACTTCGCCGAGGAAGCCCGAGTGTCGCCGACGACTACCGTAATGCTGCGACCCTGGAGCGCTGCGCATCAAGGACAACCAAGGTCACGCGAGTACGAGGAACCGCGTGAAAGCTCTCGCAAAGTATCTAGTCCAGTTAGGTGGTGACCAGTGGCTTGCACCCTGGGTTGACCCATCTATTTCATATTGTTAATTGAGGTGGTCACCCCGGTGTCGTTATCATTCCATATTCCCCTGCGATTTGGGAGGTTGTAGCAATCCCGTCTAGATTCTGACTGTTGATGGGTCGTGTGGTTCAAAGAAACTTGTATATCCCTTAATTAAGGGTGGTGCGCGTGGAGGCACCCCAAATTAACCTGTATTCGGGAGTGTAACTCAGAGTGACAGACTGCATATTAGGTGCACAAACTCTGTAATGTTTTCTGTATTATTTGGTTATCAAGGATAAGGTCTTTACCGGTGACTCTTGCTCCACCCAGAATTCTAAGGCTGTCGAGTAAGATGTTGTACTGCAACCTGAATCACGAGATCCCTGATGTAGACGGTCATGTGGATAGTATCCATCACAACAGCGAAATACACAGTGAGGATGTAGTGCTTTTGAGGAAACCCTCGCGAGGCACTCGTAGAGGGTTTCCTCATCTTGCGACTTGTCTGCGACCATTGTGGTGTCAATCTCAATGTGTCCGTCTGATTTTAACGCATCTTCAGAATCACTGATTTAGAGTGCTTTGTCGATCTCTTTGGAAAGCCCCCACAGCCTTCAGCAACACGACAACGAACAAGGTGAACATTAACAACTCGATACTATATAACAAACTCGTTCCTGCGAGAGCTCCATGCAGGTCTGCAGCCACTGCTACGCCCATGCATAGTTGTGAACACTTTCCTCTTCGCTTTTTAAAACCTCAGCATGCAACTTGAACTTATCTTTGATAAGTAATAGGCCACAAACCGCATCGACAATCTCATATTTTTGATTTTTTTCTAGCAGGTCTGCATAATGTTGTCCTTCTACACAAATTGAATACATCACAGCTCAAGTTTCATCACATCTGTCCGGAAGCTGGTACGAATGCACGGAAGATGCTGTAAAAAGCCAAGGGTTTACCACAGGTGTAGCCAAAGACCCTACCTAAGTTTTAAATAAAAACATGCCAATATCGCACATGATCATAGAACTGAAACTTACATAGACGGGCTCTCCGTGTGGAAATCTTTTGAAAAGTGGCTTCATTTCATTCATACATCAATTCTGGACAATTTTCCTTCTGGTCGCTTTTGACCGTCTCGTCGTGAAAGGAATTGTTGAAGTACAGATTTGCCTTGTCCGTGAGCAGGATATAGTGCCCTGGTCGATACCTTGGGCCTCGCAGAATTAGACAAGGAAAGCGGACGGTTCTATCAGTAGCATAATAAGCACTACATGCGTGGCACGAGAGCAGCTTTGTGCCGCCGACATGACGTGAGCCCATATAAGGATTTTGCAGCGCTACTCGCCAGGTCTTCACTAAACGAATCCAAGGACTCAGCCGGTCGAACGCTCACGAGGGCACCACAACAAGCAACAAACCAAGCCCATACGAAGACTGACGTGGTAAAATCCCCAACGCCGCCTACATATTCCAAGCTGCGTGTGGCTCTTCAAGACGAGGCTGACACTGGATGCCTAAGAGCAGAAACTATGTTTAAAGGAGATGATCTGTGATTATTTGCACCGTTTGACGCGCTCTTGATCCATGAAGGCGCCGCCCTTGATGCTCGCGATGGAACGGGGTGGGGGGAGAGAATCTTCTTGCGTGGGGCCATTGCTGGCCCCCGCCCGGTAGAGCATCTCCTCTTAACCCCTTGAACGCGAGCGCCTGGACCGTACATGTCACAAAAAATCCTTAACGTGGACCGTACACGTTAAGGATTTTTGACTTAAGGTTTGTAGCGGATTATACAAAGTACAAGTTAAGAAGGGGTAGATAGCAAAACCTTTCCCTCCCACGATGTATCCACCGTTAAACATAAATGGATTGGCCGGACAGAGACACTCGTGTTAAAACCGGGCCAAATATGTGTGCACCACATCAAATATCTGCCGCCACTCATTTTTCTCTCTCACTTTCAGAATCGCCGGCTCAAGCGCAGGTGGCATTTCAAGCACGATGGCGGGAACTGCGCAAGCTGGGCTGGTCTTCTAGCAAACCGAGTGGGCTCTCAAACGACTACACGTACCTGAAGCCAGGCAAGAAGAAGAAGGGGAGCATTCGCGGGCAGGACTACTTCGTCGGTGAGGAGGCGCTCATGCAGTATCTCGACCGTATGGACCTGGGCAAGTATTGCGAGCTTTGCATTGGTGATGCAGCGCTTGAAGCATACTAACGTTGTGTTTTTACTGCAGCTAAGCTTTGTGCTGAGCGACAAGACACTGTGGTGGCGTCAACGAGCGGTAGCACGCCAACGAGGACTGATGTTGCGCATGCTGGAGCACTTTTGGACGGTACGATGTGTTGGAGCGGTCGTGGAAGCGCGACTTGTTGTCTCGAAGGGTGAAAGTGAAGTGATATATTTTGATGGTTGAACAAGGAAAGAAGTCAGAACTGTGGCTGGTGCCATCACTGGTCGAGCTCGACCTTCAACCCAAGTGTTGAAGCTGGGTAATCCCCAACACTTCCCCGCCAGCGCTCAACACGGATGGTATCTTGACGACACCAAGTGCTCCACGCAGTTCTTGGAAACGGGTCGTGGGCAGTGCCTTGGTCAGTCCGTCCGCCAGCATCTCGTTGGTTGGGCAATACTGTAGTGCCAATTCGCTGTGCTCGATGGCCTCCCGAATCGAGAAGAACTTGCAGTCGATGGTCTTCTGCGCTTCCGAGTTTTTCCCATTGGTGAGGCGCTTGATCGTCGATTTGTTGTCGATCATCGTTGGGATTGGAGCGGTTGGCGCTGTCTTGAGCAACTCCGACACAAGCATCTGCGTCCACCGAGCTTCCTCAACTGCATCATCAGCAGCGACGAATTCTGCAATGGTGGAAGACTTGGAGACCACACGTTGGCGCTTCGTGTGCCAGTGTACGGGGCACCCTGAGACGTAGATGACTGCTCCGGAAATTGACTTGCGGCCTTCTTCGTCGTTGGCCCAGTCGGCGTCGGTGTAAATGCTGACACGCGGAGCGGCTGGGTTCCTCTTGTAGATAATCCCGAGCTCCTTTGATCCTTCAATGTAGCGAAGAATGTTCTTGACGGCTATCCAGTGCGTCTTGGAGGGGTTTGAAGCGTGAGCGGCGACTTGGTTGACGGCAAACGAAATGTCTGGACGCGTGACGCGAGCGAGATACAGTAGAGCTCCAACGGCCTGCCTGTAAGGCACGTCACCGGCAGCTTCATCTTCCTCTGAGCGCTTGTAAAGGATGGTACCCTTGTCCATTGGGGTCTTCCGTGGTCTGCATCCTGACATTCCAAAGCGACGAAGAACTTCACAGGCGTATAGACTCTGATCCATGCTCGTGATTCCCAGTTTGGCATCAATATTGACTCGAATGCCTAGGAACCAGCTCACGTCACCGAGATCCTTGACACCATATTTGTCTTGGAGAGCTGCCATGAAGTTCGCCCGCGTTGCTTCATCGTGATAGCCTATTAGCAAGTCATCGACGTAAATCAGCACAATTAGATCTTGCGTAGGATGAACATAGACGCAGGGATCCTCTCGTGTAGGTACCAACCCAAGGTGGAGCAGAAACCCATTCAGTTCTGCATTCCACTCTCTACCAGCCTGCTTGAGGCCGTAGAGTGCCTTCTTGAGCCTCCACACGCTCGTGGGGCTGCCCTCCTCGAATCCCTGCGGTTGACGGACGTATATCGTCTCTTTCAACCCTGCCTTCACATACGCCGTGGGGACATCGCCCTGGCGCACGCGCATGCCCGTCTGGGTTATGAGCGCGAGGAAGGTGCGGATCGAGTTCAAACGGGCCACGGGAGCGTAAGTTTCAAAGTAATCCTTCAAGAATTCTTGTGTGAATCCTTGGGCGCAAATCCGTGCTTTCAGGCGTTCAAGTGACCCGTCGCCACTCAGCTTGACGCGAAACGCGACCATATTTCCAATTATGTTGGCGTCCGGGGGTGGCTCCACCACTTCAAACGTATCGTTGTCGCGCAATGCTCGGAGCTCCTGTTGAATTGCACGTTCCCATCGGGGCCAGTCCTTAGATCGTTTTGCTTCGCGAAGATTTAGTGGCGCTTGAATGATCTCATCCAGGGTTGCTCCTTCCGCACTGAGTGCTCTTCCTGCAATTCGAGCCGAGCGACGTAGAGATGATGGCTGGGATTCAAGAAGGCCTGTCGCAATTCGAGGACTCGTAAGATCTGCTTCCGCGTCGTCACTTTCTTCACTTCCTTCCCCGTGACTGACGTGGTCATCATCTGCTTCTGTGTCACCTCCGTCATCCTCATCTCTTACGATTGCCATGGGATCTTCACTGTCGCTTTTAGGTGTCATTTGACGACTTGGCGGTTCGAGGAAGACGACACTTCTGCTGTGAACGACACGGTGTTCGCGGCCGGTTACGTAGACAAAGTAACCTTTGCGTTGTGGGTCACTGCCGATAAAAATGCCAGATCTCCCTTTCGGTCGGAATTGAAAATTGGTCGACCTGTGCTCGGGTGGGATCAAGACGACGCAGCGTTGTCCGAACGGCTTCACGAATTTGAGGTCAGGCTTTCTGCCCCAGAACTTTTCGTGTGGCGTTTGGGTTTTGTCGCTCTTTGACAGGACCCGATTGCGCGTATGCACAGCACTTCGAACAGCATACTCCCAGAGATAATGTGGTACGTCCGCCTGCAGCATGAGGGCTCGTGCGCTGTCGGCGAGGATCCGATGGGTCCGTTCGGCCACTCCGTTTTGATGGTGAACTTCAGGCTCCGACATCTCAGTAGTAATCCCTTCCTTCGCACAGACTCTCTGGAATTCACCACCGAGAAATTCGCCGCCGTTGTCAGAACGGTAGATCTTGATTGTTTTCTCGCTGTTGAATCTGCGATTGACAATGTTCATGTATGTCTGGAAGCAGCTTGCTGCATCACGCTTGCGTTTGAGGAAGTAGACAGACGTGTGTCCAATCCACTTGAGAGCAAGGTAGTAGCGATTCCCATTGTAGCTGCGCTGAAACGGTCCAGCTAAATCGCCGTGGCACACCTCGTCTTTGGCGTCCAAGGAACGCGTTGCCAGCCGCGGGGCTGGGGCTCGGGTGATCTTGCTCTTGGCGCAGATTTCGCACGTTTGACTTGGTGTCGTGGGCCCAATGATCTTCATCCCCTTCACAGCGTCGGACGTTGAAAGTTCTCGAATTGCGCGGTAATTTAGATGGTTCAGTCGTTGGTGCCAGTCATCAATCGAGTTCGGGCGCAGTGCCGCAGCTGCCAGTTTCGGCGGGATTCCCAATGTGTACACTCCACGCTTTATGTTGCCTCGCAGGATAGGTTGATCATAAATCAAACACTCTTTGTCCGTGAAATCAACCTTCATTCCGTGGTCGATGAGTTGTTTGACGGAGATCAGCGTTTGATTGAAGCCCGGCGCGTAGACGACGTTGTCCAACACGACCTTGTTCACCTCGTCGAGCTTCATCTTCCCCATTTGCTCGCCCGTTATCAGCTCGCCATTGGCAAGCTCCACCGCATGCGTCTTGCAGGCGCGCAAGTCGAACACTTTCGAGCGATCTCCAGTTATATGATACGTTGACCCTGAGTCAATGATCGGGGCACTGCCAGCGATTCCTGGATCGTAAACACGACACAGGTCCGCAGGCAGCTCCCGTGGACTTCAGGCTTCTTCCTCAGTGACCGCACGTGCTCGTTGATTGTCGTCCTCAGAATCAGCTCCTGCAGTCGAGGCGGGTGGCTGCATGGCCGCCACCAATGACGATGCCGCGCGTGCAGCTCCCTGCTTGCGTCGCACAAAAGTATCGTGGTATCCGGTTGTATGTCCATATTCACCACATTCCCCGCAGCGAGCGTTCGAGTAGTCTTTGCGGGTACTCTTCCCCGGGTTCACCTTTTGTCCTCCCGGGCCACTGTACTTCCCCGCCTTCGGTGCACGATCATGGGATGCGGTGTCAGGGGCTTTGCGTTTACTGCCGGAGGTGAATGGTTGTGCGTTCCGCGATGGCAGGGCACCATGGTGCTTGGCTAGCGTGCAGAGTCGACGAATGGCCCTATCCATTTCGTGGAGGGGGTCTCGGGAGTCCTCCCTGACGATCATTCGTAGCGAATCCGTGTGCCGGCTCCAGGCGTTCGCCAAGAAACCGCTCAGTGCTAAGTTGTTGGACTCTGCCGTCTCCGATCCATCCGGCGAGGTAGCTGCGGCCATTGCTCGCAAGCGAAGCGAGAATTGATGGTAGGTCTCCGATGGTTTCTTGCGCTCATTAGCCACCAGTTCGCAAACTTGCAACCTCGTTAGGCGATTTCCGAATTCTTGCTTGAGACGACGGCCGAGGCTCTCCAAGTCACGAGACCGCAGAGTTTCCTTGTTCGCGATATACCAGTTCCGCGCATTTCCGGTTAGGCTGCGAAAGAACAGGGCATTTCTTGCTGCCTCCGAGAGATACACCCCGTGCATGTCTTCCTCCATGCTCAGCTGCAGGGTGAAGCTTTCAAACCATACTGCCGCCCCTGCATCGAAGCCTCCCGGGGTCACTGCACCGCTGAATGGCTCGATCCTGAAGGACTTGAAAACTCTGTCGTACCGGGGAGATTCGCGTCCGCGGCGATCGTCATGACGACGTGACGACGATCCTTCATGCTCTCGCTCTTGGCGGCGAGACTCGCGAGGCAGCCTGTCCCCGGGCTCGTCGGGCTCTCGCTCTTCACGGCGGTAGCGTGGGCTTGTCGGGGGAGACGCGTGACTCGGTCTGTCCTCTTGCTCATCCATCTCTTGCGATGCGGCTGTTAACCTGTTGGAGCGGTCGTGGAAGCGCGACTTGTTGTCTCGAAGGGTGAAAGTGAAGTGATATATTTTGATGGTTGAACAAGGAAAGAAGTCAGAACTGTGGCTGGTGCCATCACTGGTCGAGCTCGACCTTCAACCCAAGTGTTGAAGCTGGGTAATCCCCAACACGATGCTGTCTTCGTGTATGATACCAGATAGGGCGGAATCTAATCTTGTATTGGTCTGATATCCTGTATAGGTCAGCACAAGGAACTTTCCTGTGAATTGGAGGCAACTGGCCCGGTCACACCACGACCTACCCGTACAAGTGTGACCATTGTTCAAGGTGTATCCCCGCATGACCCATCACACAACGTTGATGAGATAAGCGAGGACAGCGCAAGTGGTATGAACTGGAATGATGGGTTTGTTTCTTTGTATTGGTACTGATACGGCGATTGATGCTATGCAGTCTTGCCATCTCCCCAGACGCGACAAAACCTGAGCACTGAGTTCCTAAGCACAGACTGCGTGTTGGATGACGATGATTGTGGCCGCGCTAGTAACGTCGGAGTGACGCTTGATGAACAAACAAAAGAAGCGGTAGCAGGCTCCGGTACGTCAACCTTGTATGTACATGATAACGGCACTTGCTAACTTGTATTTCCACACATTATGCCGTTAACCAAGTGGGCGCCACTTGTCAAGCAGCTTCCGTATGACTACCTGATGAAGCCCTACGAGCCACGACCTCCAAACTCGATGCAAGAAGACTATCCTAGGCTGTACGACGGTGAATATGGACCAACAACAAAGGTCTTGACGGCTGCGTTCACACCATCAGGCGCTTTCTTATACTTCATGCAGCCCACTTTGTGGGAGGATATTGCGGAAAAAAGCATCGAGTACTTCACGGAGAAGATGGATGAAAGGGGGCAGGGGCAGTACAACAAGCAAGTGGCGCGTGAGAAGAAGCATCCCAATTTCAAGCGGAAAGAGCGAGATCAGATCAAGGCCGATCTCGAGAAGACACCAGACATCGCTGCGCGGGAGTTGTGCGTATTCGTGGGGCTGCTGATCGCTCGCACGATCGCTCCAAACAAGGAGAAACTCGAGCATCACTGGAAGACAGTCGACGAGGGGTATACCACGAGGGTGCTTCGGGCAGTTCATGATCCGATACAGGTTCATGCACCTCTCAAGAAATCTACACTTCAGCAGCAACTCCGACGAGCGCGCTAAGAAGGACAGGGCGTGGAAACTACGGCCCGTCATTGATTCACTGCCGTCGCGGTTCCAGAGCGGCTACACACCGCCACCTACAATGGCGTTTGACGAAGCCATGCTGCCATCTCAGTCAAGCTTCAACCGCATGCGTGTCTTCATGAAAGACAAGCCTCACAAATGGGGGACCAAGCTCTTCATGTTGTGCTGCGCGACATCGGCATACTGTATCCGGTAAGTTAGTGCTCCTATCGGAGCACTTTTTTTTTTTTACTCTAAGTTGTCTTATCATGTACCAGACATTTTAACAGTTTTTTCAACGTGTATGTTACAGATTCGAGGTGTACTGCGGAAAGCAAGAACAGCCACTTGCTGGATAAGTACTGACAGACTACAGCTGCGGACCCGCGGCGGTAGTTCGCAATCTCAAGGCAGTGTTTGGGCCCAGCGGTCCGGGGACAGGAGCAATGCGCGTCATAGTTACTGACCGCTTTTACACCTCGGTATCTCTGGCAATGCAGCTACTGACGATGGGGTTTTACTCGATCGGAACCGTGCAGACTGATCGACTGGGATTACCAGAATCTATCGTCGGTAAGAAGGAAAAGGGGAAGAAGAAGAAGAAGAAGGCACCCAGCAACCGGCCAAGAACATCGAGCGAGGAACGTTCGACGTGACGGAGCACACACCGGTGCCAGGATTTTGTGCACTATGCTGGTGGGACAACAAAGCGGTGTATATGATTGCATCGGGGGGCAGCGTTGAGCTGGATCGGGTTGTTCGTCTAGACAAGCTCTCTGGCTTGCAAACAGAGGTCCCGTGTCCCCGGGTGCTGAAGGACTACCAGACTCTCATGGGGGGCGTCGACGTGCATAACCAGCTCCGTTTACTAAGACAAGTAGCCCTATCCTGTATGAACAACTTACCAACCATACTAATCGTGTATGGGCGTATTTTGACAGATACTCTCTGCAACTCGCTATCAAGTACAAGAAGTACTACAAGTCATTGTTTCTCGGCTTGGTTGATCTTGCTGTAGTAAACGCCTACATCATACACAACGCTCGCCGAGCTGCTGATGGATTGCGCCAGCTCAGCCACGTCAAGTTTCTCAAGCAACTCCACCTGGAGCTCTGCCAGCTGCGTGACGAAGACTGGGAGGGGCTTCGCAGTACGGAGGACGCTGTCGCCACGTCATCTAATACTCCAGGAAGTCAAGACACGACTCGCCACATGCCTCTCCAGAATGACGAATGGCGGCCTGGAAACAATCAAACCGGCAGAAACGGCGCACACGCACGTGCAAGGTGTGCTCGCTGCTGAAAGGCACCGACGACGAGTGTGGGGGAGACTCCTCTATCTACTGCAGCGACTGTAAACTTACGACGTCCTCCAAGAAGCCGATGGCCTGGCGAGTGTTTCTGTGCGACAAGGTTCGGCACAGACACAATGGTGCAGCGATTCCTGCTTCGAGATCTGGCACAAGGAGTGGAGGAATGGAACGCTCCTGCCAACGAAGGCGCGGAAGCGCAACATCCGCGCGCGCATGCCTGCGTGGTCAGAAGAGGAGATAGATCAGGAGGACAGTGAATCTGACGAGGAATCAACGGCAGGTGCCTCGAAGCGCGCGTGCACGGCCGAGACCACGGAGTAAGCAGTTGTAATGTCTTTAGCTGTCTTGATTTCAGTATAGCCAACTTTAGCAATCGTATTGATAAACGACATCTGTCTTTGAGGGGCACAGCTTCGACCATTGTCTGCCTGACTTTGCTATTCTTAGTCCATTCTTTAGCGCTGTGTTGTACTGACGTTGCCCCAAAAGATACACTTTCCAGTATAACGCGTCGATTTTCCACTTGATATCTTAAGGCAGGCCCTCGTCCTTCTTCGCCGTGAGCAAGAATCGCTCGAGCTGCACAGCTCATTGGTCATGGATCCTGACGTGTTGGACGACGAGCGGGTCTCCCAGAGACAACGGCGATATGGCGCAGCCATCTTGAAGGACCCTTCGGATCCTTAATATCGCCTGTTGAAGGAATTCTCGGATGTGGTTTCGGAGGATCCCCCTTCGGTGCTACTCCCGGACCGGGGCGTGCGCCACGAGATCGAGACCGAGCCTGGAACTAAGTTCTGCACCACTCGCCAATGGCCGCTTCCGAAGGAACAAGTCGACGTAATCGAGGCCATTCTCTGCAGTCTGAACTGGCGGGCGAACACGAGCAAACAGGACCCACCCGCCACTTTCCACCTTTGAAATTCCAAGAGCGTTGATCAAGTGTGAGCTAGTGAAAATCGCCATCATTTTCGCATTGATGAACAACACGTCGGTGCATGTTGACCCTGGTTGTTTCGATCCGTAAAACGTTGGTTAACACATGGTGACGCCGTGACAATCTGGTGCACGAAGGTTCCAAGCTCAACATATTGAATGCCTGCCGCAATTTCAACGAATGCGTCAAGTAGAAGCCCAATGCCACAGAGGGGGTGATTTTCGCAATCAGGAGCCTCAAGTGCACATTTCTGGAGATTTCCCATGCAACTTTTTCCTAATACAACCTCCCACCACAGTAACAGGTTTTACGTCTATCGCAATTACTCAAAATTTGCGTTTTCCTAACACCCTCACCAAGCACGGGAGCCGCGATAGCAGATGAATGTGGCATCCCCAAGGTTTCTGGAGAGTAATCCCCCCTCCTAGGGCGAAGGTAAACTCAGACCGGCTGGTGGTATCTAGTCTGAGTGACGAGAGGCCGATGAAACCTTGATCGCTCAGGGGGTGTATAGCGCAGCCCAGGTCAGAGAACCCGGAGCGCGAACTCGGAGTTCCTGACTTGAGAGTCAATAGGAGAGCGTCAGGGAATTCGCTTCAGCCGCGAAGCTTAGGCAACCCCCAGAAGACTCCCTCGCGTTGTGGCGTGAGTACCTTGTGAAATCCCTATCGACTCGTTTGTCTTCGACGGAACGGCACTCTACCGGAATGTAGCCTGAAAAGGCGCCTTGTACAAGTGGCACCCTAAATACCCAAAAGCAATGACCAGAACTCCAGAGGTTAGAAGTTAGAGGTCAGAGAATCGAATCTCTGGAATCGGGTGTCTGAATATCACAAATCCAGACCCAATCCCCAGACAGACAACCAACAATATGCAGAGTTATACGCAACAATATACAGCCCTTCCTTATTCTTTTGGACCCTGGAAAGGTGGGTCACCACGCTAGGTCGACGCGGGTTAACGATTCAGACGCCTAGTCCGTCAGAATCCCCGTACAAACGCGCACCACCCTCTAAATTCAGAGGGAATACAGCAGATACAGTCTCTTCACATAGCAGTTAGCAAGCAAACTCAGGGGCAACCGGTTCTCAGTCTCCCCGAAGGTTGGTTAATATGAAATGGGCAAAACAACAGCAGAAACACCGATGACCCAACTAGAATATGAGATTGGTCGCTCCAGGGTATCGAAGACGGCTCTGGTCACCACCTTACTGGACTTGAGGTTTGGCTCGTCCAAGCCGGTGTGTCTATGTGTGTCGCGGTCGTAGTCCCGGTCCGGTCTTCCGGAATCTTTCGTCGGCAAGTCTCGCTGAAGTCGCTTGCGGGAAAATTAACTATTTTTCTCTCATTAGGAATAGAATATCACTCAACTGGGGAGATTTACTTTCTCGTATTTTCCGACGCAGCGCCAGTCCCTTGGTCCTCCGGGCATCATCTTCCGGTACGCAGTTCCAACGTAACTCGTGACGGCACGTCCGTGTACGCAGGCAGTTGTCGTCACTTGGTCCTCTGGGCATCTCCATCCGGTAGGCTGTTCCGAGGTAACGTGTGTCTGGCCAGCTGTTCCTTGGTCCTCCAGACTGCTTCTGGTAGGCAACTCCAAGGTAACTTGTCTTCTACAAGGGAAAATGAACTCTGTTGTTGGCTTTAGCTATCTTCTCTCTCCCCCCCTTCTCTCTACTCTCTCTTCTGGTCTCCTTCTGCAAATCACGTCTTGATGGATACACTTGGAATGAGTTTTCACGAGTGTGTACGTCTTGGCTTGAGTATGGGTCGCGATCTTCGGCAGCGTGCTGTCGAAGTGTTGACTCGACACCCCTCCTGGATTCTTGCTGGATTCTTGGCGGTACTTCCCGTCTGAGAACTGTTGACTTGGCTTCAGTATAGTCTGGTATTCAGACATCCTGACGTCTGCGTTTGTGACATCCAGACGTCTGAATGTCGAGCTCAGACTCTGGGGTTGTGCTCGACTTGAGCACCTTGTACTTGAAAATGTTGACATGTAGGCGTCTGACGCACGATACTTGGGCGTGGGAGGCGTACGCGATCTTGCTTCTTGGTTCGTGGTTGTCGTCCGTAATACAGCAAGGCGAGGAGGTCAGGGATACGTTCCTCTAACCACTTTGACGTCAGGATTTAGACTGCTCGCTGTAAGGGAAGTCCGGTGGCTGGACGGAGTGCGTTCTTAGAACTACCTTTAGAGTCTACACTTCCAGCCAGTTGGGCCCATCTGCATTCAGACGACGGAACCTTCCACAGATCACGCCTCGTCCCTGCCGACACCCATGTCGCGGCGTCGAATCGTCTTTCCTCAAAACAGTATCTAAAATACCTAAAAGTGCCTTACAATAAATTTCGAGTCATGGGTAATTTACCGGACCTAATAATTACGCGTATGTTTTAGCACGCAAAGATGGGGATTTAACAAGAGGGAAATCGATAAATATAAGCACTACAATTTTTGTCACCTGTGGTGATCGATGTCTGCGTCATGTACAAATATTTATATAACTTTTGCAGGTAGCGCATATAGGCTGATGTTACCTCCGCTACGATGTAGTGGGCATGTAGTCAACTCTACGAAACGTGGGGGACCTACTGTGCGTTCAGGGGTGAAGGCTTAGCATTTGGCTCTGGACTAACCACCCGGCGTGGCATTGCGTTTTGCAAATTGAAATTTTTTCAATTTTTTAAACACAAATGAAGTTATGTGTAGTCATCAGTATGCCCCTAAAGGAGTCATTCAAAGTAAAAGCAAAACTAACGTATTGGAATTTATAAATGTGCACGTACGTAGTCAAACTTCTACCGAGATCACGAGTGATCATTCGGGTGCCTTCGCGTTTGTTTTCATTGGGAATTAGGAATTGGAGGGTACTCTACGCTTGGAGCAGCTCGAACTTCGTCAACTCGACCTAGGCGGATGTCGTGCAGACGTTGTAAGTATCGAACAGATTCGACCTTGATCTCGTTGATAAAAGATAGCAGCGGAGGGTGTGTCGTTCCAATACGAGTCGCCAACACGTTGTTGTGCGCTTCGAGCGGATTGTTCGTTCTGTTCACCAGTGAAACATGGGCTGCAGCCATAGCAGAGACGTTCCAGCAGTTGG
>JAABLK010000529.1:0-23825 GCA_012295415.1 Phytophthora chlamydospora | reverse complement strand
CGGAAGCAGAGCTGCTCGAGGAATCCTGGCCGATCACGTTGTCTCCTTCACCGGTGCTGCTGGTTGATCCAAACGAGGAGCCCTCGCTGTTTTGGCTGGAAGTAGACGTGAACCTGTTAGAGCTGCCATCACTGCCGGTAGTGATACTGCTGTCGGTTGTGGCGGAAACCGAGCTACTGCCGCCTCGGAGCAAACTGCTGCTCGAGGACGTCGTCATGCTTTCTGATGTCTGCGAAGAAGTTGCCACGGATTGAGACCCCTGCGTCGAGGAGTTACCGGCGTTCGTCGTGGACGTCGTCCCAGACTTGGATGAGGTCGAGGTCGAGGTCGTTGTCGATGTGGTGGCGGAGTTTGCACTTCCCCCCGAGGTCCCGGACCCTGTAGTTTTGCTGGTTGTGGTGCTGGTGGATGAGGATTCCTTCGTCGATGATCCAGTAGTCGATGCCGTCGCTGAAGAGGACGCAGTGACCGCATTTGCGGCAGCAGCTGCACTGTCCGAGGCAGTCGCAGTTGCCGAAGATCCGGCCGTCGCGGACCCGGAGGTGGTCATTTCAGCCGAGTTCGTCGCAGTCGTGGATGATCCCGTCGTTGTCGTTGCACTGTTTGCTGTGGCACTGTTGGCGGAACCCGACGTGGCGGCCGGCGCGCTGGATGGCGCCGCAGTGACGCTAGAATCCGAAGTTGTCGCGGTGTTAGACCCGGAGGTACCGGAGACTACGGTCGTTGTGACGGCAGAATTGGTACTCTCTGCGTTCGCTGCAGTTGCAGCAGAGTCTGTGTTCGCTGCTGTAGTCCCGGTTTCGCTGGCAGCAGTAGCAGCGGAGCCTGAGCTCGTAGCTGTAGTCGTTGAGCCAGTCCCAGGCGTGCTGGTGGCAGCAGCAGACGTCGCAGAGGGCGCAGCGGAAGTTGGGGGACTTGTAGTTGCCGTCGTGGGGTCCGTACCAGTGGCAGACGATGGAGCGGGCGTTTGCGGGCTCGGCGTTGCAGCCTCACTCGTCGTCATTGTAGTGGAAGAAGCATTAGATCCACCGGACGTTGCCGCAGTGTCTGCGTTTGACGCTGTATTCTCGGTGCTTGTCGTGGCGAACGTCGTACCATCAGTTGAGCTTGTAGTGGCTACTTGAGGGCTCGAAGTTGTCGTTGACTCGGTAGAAGTTGAGGTGTCGGCCGCAGTCGATGAAGTTCCGGTGCTAGTGGAAGTGTTTGATTCTCCTGTGCTGGTGGTTGACGTGGACGTACTGGTGCTTGGTTGGGTCGTTCCGGAGGTTGTTGAAGTGCTCGACGTGGTGGATCCCGTGGTCGTCGAGGTGGTCGTCGAGCCGACAAGCACAGAGGAACCGCTGGTGACAGCTCCGTCGCAGTTGTCAAGCACGATCACCGAGTTGCCTTGGGCGTCTTGCTCAAAGTGGAACGTGGAACACGTCGTCTGTGCAGACGCACTTGAGACGGCCAGAAGGGTGACTAGCAGCGACGCGAGGACTTTCATTGCTGGGGACAGGGACGTATCTGTGGGTTGGATCTGGGAATGAGCTGGCGGAAGGAAATTGGGGAATAATTGGTCGTAGTGCCCTGCAACCTTGTCAGCGCTCACCAAGGAGAGGTGAAGGTTTGACAGGGCTGCTCCCTCCCCGGTTCAAATGGCCAGAAAGTTTGTCTAGCGCTTGTAGTGCTTGTTGAGTAAATGTGTGGAGCGCAAGGAGATACTGAAGCTGTAACCAGCATTTATCTTCCAGAATTGTCATGCTGCATGTTGCACACGCCGATGGTAAACAGCCTTTCCTAACCTTTTCAAGCTCCATGGTGGCTCAGCCAATCCTTACCAATGCCAGTGCCAGACTCACGTGGTGCACCAACTCAAAAGTTACCAAGCAATCTTGGCCATCTGGAAAGCCACTGCTGAAAAGCTTAGCGAAAGCCGCACTGCCAACTTGTGGTCAGCCTGGTGTCGCTGTGCTGGAAATGAGGAAGAAGAGAACTGCGTGTAAGCATAGTGAAGACGCACACATGCCAACTTAACTGGTCTGCAGACACCGACGGCCCTGCAGATTGCCAACCCCTGGATTGAATATCGGCGTTTGTAGCTAGACATGCCCGGTACAGCGGGGTCAAGAACGCCATTTCAAATGCCACAGCGATAACTACTTACCCTAAAACGCCCAAACTTGACCTCAACTCGACTTGCGGGCCCAGCATTCTGTTGGAAGACCGGAGCCCGCACCGGAGCTGCAAGAAGTCTGTCATATAGATCATTCCTTTGTATCCTGCGACCTACCGCCAGTGCAGTCTGCCGACTGCACTGGCGGTAGGTCGCAGGATACATTGGTATGGAAGCTGGAGAAGAGCCTTTTGTTAGGTTGGCACGTTGAAGCTGCGTTTTAACAACCATGCTGCGTCAGCGCAGGGGAGGACAGAGCACATGAATACAGTACATGCAAGCATCATGGGTACGCGTGTATTGTCAACATAGTAGCAGCGTTGGCGTTTGCTTTGATGTATTTGACACTAGCAGAGCAGTGTTGTGAGTAGTATTTGATACTGGAAACGAGCTAACAAAAGCACATTGAATTTGTCAGGCATGAGGCGACTTGAATAGCTATGAAGCCGCCAGCGAAGCGCTTGCGCGTGATGCGAGCGTCGACCACCTTGAAGCTTCCGTTCGTGGACTTTTTACCTGAGAAAAAAGAGCCGACCAAGTTGCTCATGATAGAATGCATGAAACTTGAGCAATTCAGGATGCGAATGTGAGTTTGTGCGGCAGCCACCACCAGGTGGTGGTTGAAGTTTTCCTGAAGTTGAAGGCAGGTAAAACGAGCTGTTGACGTCCGAGACGGATCGTACCGAACGCAGGCGAGATATAACCGTGCAGTGCAGCACCCGCAAGCTGCATATTCATGAACTGCCTCGACAAATACAGTCTATCCGTCGAAGTCGATAGTGAAGCGAGCCTTCTTTTGCAGTGAGCATCGGGCACAAGATACTCTAAACGAAAAGTGAGCCATTTCTAAACCTTGCGTCTCGCTGGAGGCTGATCTGTCTTGTGGGCACAGCCTGGCATCCCACGACCAGCAAGGCCCGCGCCTACTTCAACCACGATCGCGTTCTCGTTGACGATTTGTTGATCTGTTAAACCGCACTCGAGCGCCATCTTGCGTTGCCCACGTTCTTCACGTCGGCTATCATCTCGAGCGCTGCTTGCCAGCATTTCGGCATCCTCCGATATGAACGTAGATGCCAAACTCGTGCTTAGCTGTTTGAGCCGGACGACGCAGTATTTCTGAAGCTCGGAGACAACTGCTCATCTCACTATCTTCAGACTTCAGATTTCAGACTTCTGTTTTGAATCATCTTCGGTGCTCATGACACCTAGCCGACGTCCCGATGGTTCATGCACGGTGCTGGTTGAAGCGGTAGATGCGCCGTCCATGGCAGCCGGGATTTGTCAAATCCGGAAAAGTTGATGTTCAACTGCACTCGCCTGCAGCGTCTCCACCATGGTGGTGTACCGCAGGGCAAGGTCGAGCTTGTCGGCGGTGTAGTTGGCGAAAGCACGACTCTAGCGAGACAAAAACGTTCTCACTTCTTCATTTGCGCTCAAGTGCAGAGGCGACAAGTTCTCGACACTCCAACTGCCTTCCCTCGCCTCTCGTGGACTATGGTGGCGTTACCGATCACAAGTCATCGCCCGTCGATGGACTCCGCGCCCACCGATGGCAGCCGCACCTACGCTATTATCGTGTGCGCGTTCGCATCGCTCGGTGGTTTCTTCTTCGGCTACGACCAAGGCGTGACTTCCGGTGTGCTGATCATGGACTCGTTCCTGAACGACTACTGTGTGGGCTGGCACAACTTCACCTATGAGGAATGCACTCGCTCCACGTCCGACTTGCCTGGAGAGGTACGCTATTGCTTCCTGTGTCCGACTTTGATCATCTCGCTAACCATGCCCCCCGTGTCATTCCCCCCAAAATACAGTGGACTACATTCACGGTTTGGTACAACATGGTATACAACCTCGGTTGTCTCGTGGGCGCCCTCATCGGTGGATACGTTGCTGACAGATTCGGTCGTCGCGCTACCATCTTCACGGCCGGTGTTCTCTTCTGCATCGGCACGACCTGGGTGTGCCTGAACCCCGCGCAGGACCACACACTCATGTACGTCGCACGTGTCGTGCAGGGCTTCGGTGTCGGCAACTCGTCGTTCTCGTTGCCGCTGTTTGGCTCGGAGATGGCGCCGAAGGAACTTCGTGCGCGTCTGGCTGGTTTGATGGTGCTTCCTGTCACGTTCGGTCAGTGGCTCGCCAACCTCATCAACATCTTGGTGGAAGACAACGGCCACGGTTGGCGCATCAGTAACGCGGTGGCAATGATCGCGCCCATCATCGTCATGTGCGGCATCTTCTGCGTGCCAGAGAGCCCTCGCTGGACGTACCAGCAGAAGGGCAAGGACAAGGCGGAGTCGGTGCTGAAGCGTTTGCGTCAGACCGACAACGTGCAACGTGAGTTGGCTGCAATCGGTGACCAGATCGCCAAGGAGGACAATGCGGGACTGGGACTCAAAGAGCTCTGGGAGCCGTCGGTCCGCAAGCGTGTGATCATCGCCATGGTGTTCCAGCTCGGACAGCAGGCGACCGGTATCAACCCCATCATGACGTACGGCGCTCTCATCTTCAAGGACATCACTGGCGCGGGCATCTACGCCTCGCTCCTGCTGAGCGGCGTCAACTGTTTGAGCACTGCCCCTGGACTGTTCATGCTGGACAAGTTCGGCCGCCGTCAGATGGCACTCATTGGCGCCGTCGGTATGTTCATCGGCCACCTCTTCGCCGCCGTATTGTTCACTGCCATCTGCGATGGCGATGTTGACAACGCAGGTTGCCCTCAAGTCGGTGGGTGGTTTATCTGCATCGGTACGGCCTTCTTCGTCTTCAGCTACGCCGTGTCGTGGGGAGCAGTGCCTTGGATCTACTGCTCGGAGATCTTCCCGCTCAACGTGCGCGCGACGGCGGTGTCGCTATCGACGGCGGCCAACTGGGTCGGCGGCGCACTCATGACGGAGGTGGTCAAGCTCTTCCCGCACCTGAACATCAACGGCGTCTTCTTCATGTTCGCGGGGCTCAGCGTGTGCTGCGGCCTGTTCGTGTACTTCTTCTGCCCGGAAACCAAGGGTCTTTTGCTCGAGGACATTGAAGAGCTGTTTCACAGGCCCAGCACCAGCGCCAAGTCGCCGGCCTACGTCGAGGCCAGGTCTCCGGTCGTCCTGGCCTAAAGAGCAAGGGCAGTACACCAGTCGTCGGTTTACTGAACTCGAGCGCCGCTGGTCTGGTGAAGTGGTCACTCTCTCCGCTGGAAACGGGTGGAGCAGCGCTCGAGGTGAAAACGTCGATCATGAATACTCGTCAAGTAAACAGGAAAACTGTAGCGTAAGAAAATAATTGGAAGTCAACTTCAACTGATAGCTTTAGGTTTTTCATAGCATGGATTTCAAAGAGGTTATAGGGTTTAGATCACTTGTGGCTCCCAATCAGTGTTCAATAAACACTGTTTATTGCTCCAGCAGCTTTGCCATGGCCGCGTCGGACGAGGACCAGCACCGCACGGAGGAGTATTTCCGCTGCACGTCGGCGCCCAAGTGGGCGGACGAGCGCCGCGAGCAAGTGGAAGCCTTCCTGGATCACCACCGCGTGGTGGGCAAGTGCGTGGCGGTCGTGACGTCGGGAGGCACCACCGTTCCGCTCGAGCGCAACACCGTACGCTTCCTGGACAACTTCTCCACAGGCTCGCGCGGTGCCGCGTCGGTCGAGTACCTACTGGGACTAGGATACGCGGTCATCTACGTGCACCGTCCAGGCTCCATCGCGCCCTTCGCCAGACACCTGCAGCGCGCGACAGCGTCCTCATTGGACGTGAACTTCCTGCAGCACGTGGACGTGTCTTCGCGTCTGCAAGAGCAGCAGATCCGGTTGCTGGTGGGGGATCCTAAGGCCAAGAAGAATGTGGTGGAAGCCGTCAAGAAGCTACGTAGCGTTCGTGCTACGAACACGCTGCTGGCGCTGCCCTTCACGTCTGTGGACGACTATTTCTTCGCGCTGCGCATGGTGGCCAACTGCGTCGCACCGTGGAAGGAGCGCGCGCTGTTCCTGCTGGCAGCTGCAGTGAGCGACTTCTACATCCCGCAGCAGGACCTTGCTGAGCACAAGATCCAGTCACGATCCGGCCCTTTGGAGCTGACGCTGCAGCAGGTTCCCAAGATGCTTGGCGTGCTGCGCCACAACTGGGCCCCGCAGTCCTTCGTGGTGTCCTTCAAGCTGGAGACGGACTGGGATATCCTCCGCAAGAAGGCCAAGCAGGCGATCAACAAGTACGCCATGCATCTGGTGATCGCCAACGAGCTGCACTCGCGCTTCAACGAGGTGCTGCTGATCACGAACGAGGACGAGCGCGCGCTCACGCGGCCGGAGGATGAAGCCGACATCGAGTCGAGCTTGATGGAGGCAGTCGCTCGCATGCACTACCAGTACATCGCGTCCCACGATGTGTCTGTGCCGGATGAAATCGGCCACCGTGCATCGCGTAGCCACCTCCCCAGCGCATTGAAAAAGCAGCTACCAGCGTCCGTGCAGAGTTTGCTGTCCGTCATGGAGGCGCACAAGGAGGAGATCCTGGGGGTAGTGGTGGGCGGTCTGCTGTCCGTCATGCTCAACATGCTGCAGAACCACCTCCGCCGCTCTCGCTAGAACGCAGACAACAGCAACAACAAATGATACAAGGCCGGCTGACGGCTGTTGTAGATAGGATACTCTGTCTGTATTGGCTTCACTGCGTGTCCTTGTTCTTGAGACCCTCCAGGAAGTCTTTCTTGGTATCATCCACCAGCATTCCGCCGCGGCAGTTGGGCGATGGCTTGACGGTCGTGTTGCCCTCCCACTGCTTTGGCGTCTTGCTGAGGATGCTGAGCGCGTGCACACCCGTGTCCAGCTCCTGCTGAAGTGCGGCGTTCACCATGCGGTGGCGCTGCAGCAGCGGCTTGCCATCGAATTCCTCGCTGACCACCACCACCTTGAAGTGCGTCTCGGAGCCCTTGGGGACGCTGTGCATGTGGCTCTCGTTGATCACGTCCAAGTGCGACGGCGTGAAGGCCGCCAGCAACTTCTCGTGGATGCGACGCGCCACGGGCCCCACAGGCGCTGCATCGGTCATGAGGCGTCGGAGCTGTAGACGTACAAAGCGTTAGTCGATGGGGAAGATCGCAGCAAGAACGGCAAGACTCTCTTACCTGACGCGAGGAGGGGATCAGCCACGAGCTCATGGTCGACTTCGCTTTTTGATTGGCAGGAGCCACGAGGCGATTGGCCGAAATAGAATTTGAGGTTGTCCGTAAAAGTGTCACACACCACATTGGTGTGGTTACAGCTAGCGATGTACGCCACATTACACAGTGAACGTGGCTCCCTTCGCAAGCCTCCGACCGTCGCCATGGTGCGTGAAGCTGAAGCTGCGTGTGTAGGAACGAGTGCTCTGACTGTGGTTTTGTATGTGTGGTGACTGCAGATTGAGTCCGTCCTGCTCGTGAGTCGCCAGGGTAAGACGCGCCTGGCCAAGTGGTACCTGAACGCGTCGCTCAAGGAGAAGACGCGCATGATCCGAGACATCACGTCGCTCGTGCTCTCGCGCCCGCACAAGCAGTGCAACTTCATCGAGTTCAAGGAGAAGAAGATCGTCTACAAGAGGTGGACACGCCCACGCTGATACTTCTCGCACAGGGGGAGGGAACCTTCACTGACTTCTTGTTGATGTCCTAGATACGCGAGTCTGTACTTCATCGCGTGCATTTCCAAAGACGAGAACGAGCTCATCACCCTCGAGGCCATCCACCTGTTCGTGGAGGTGCTGGATCGCTACTTCGGCAATGTAAGAGTGCCACTGCTTCCTGTGGATTGGCCATGGTAAACAGCTCTGACGTTCTGGATTTACGTGGACAGGTTTGCGAGCTGGACATCATTTTCAACTTCCACAAGGTGAAGACCGCGATGCCGTTGTTACGATATGAAGAGTCAGGATTAACGGTGTATTGACTGCTGTGGTGTGGCAGGCGTACTACATTCTGGACGAGCTCTTCATCGGAGGGTACCAGCAGGAATCGAGCAAGAAAGAGATCCTGCGTATCTGCACGCAGCAGGAGGACTACATGGACGAGTCCAAGGAGGAGGGATTCTCGCGCCCTCGCACGGGTACGCGCTAGTCGATCTCGCTCGTATTTCTTTGCGTGATCACCTACGGACGTCCACTGCACGATGGAATTGCACGTCGTGTATACGACTTCAGCAGCCCTACATCAACGTAATCGATCTTTTCTTTTCTCTTGTTGCTGTGTTTGAGTCTGAAAAGCAGCGATCAAAAAAAAATGTTGGATGCTGCAGCATTTATAGTGGCGGTGACCTTTGGTACGAAACAACAGCTTGCACCGTTGCGCCGGCGTTGGCTGGGAAGCAAGTGTTGATCGGAGCACAGCCATGACGACAACCAAGAAGGGTGCAGGCACCATGGGTGAGTAAAATGCTAGCGTATCCGAGCTTACTGCAGTTCGTTCTGAATGGAACCTTGTTGTGTGGCAGTGGGTGGGCGCAAGAAAGTATTCCGCGCTGCCGCAGGATTGACTATCGACCAGCAGCTTCAAATGGCCTCGCAGCTTCAAGCCCAAGGAGACGACGTTCTCAAAGTACGTGTACTCGTGAAGATATCGGGTTGGTACTTGGCCTCTTCAGCTGAGAGCTGATCGGTGCTGCTCAGACGATTCAACAAATGAAGAAATCCTCGAAGAAGCAGAAGCAGACGACCAAAGCCAACAACCTCAAGGTATCATCGATGGTAGCACAAGTCTGCCAGTCTGATGGCTCTAATCAATGCTAACCAATGGCGTCATACAGTTTGAGTGGCTTCAGGAGCACAGCCATATAAAAAAGCTGGATGAGGTGACGAAGTACCAGTTCTTGCGTTATTGTCCCTATTTGATCACTCACACTATTTCGTCGCTTAGAACTACTCTAAAGAGCTGGAATCAATGCTGCTGCGAATGTACAACGACGCATCCACCTCACGCGAATCCAAGAAAATGGACCCTGAGAAGGGTGAGGATAACAACGGCGACGATAAAAGCACCGAGCCAGCAACATCGGTGTCACGAATGTCTTCTAGTACAAGTTATGCCGTCGAGTTGGAAGAGCTTCTTCGGACAGAGCAACTTAATCGAGTTGCGCTTATAAAGCAGATTACCTCGGAGCGTGAGCAGGTGGGTAGCGTAGCTTCATGGATACAGAAGCGTTTGCCTAATTCCTATCGCATTTTCAGAGGGCAGCTTTGAAGCAGTTGATACTCGCAGTCTCTGAGGCTGGAGACGTAGCTAAACTTCCAGTGCAAGACAATCAACGCTCATCAGACGAGATGCGGGTGTGTAGCAATTAGCGTTTTCTTGGGCGTCGAAAGGGAATGAGTCCTCACATCGTGTTGTTTTCGCAGAGTAATGTGCGAGACTTAATCTACGATGCGGTGATCGGTCGGCAAATGATCGAGGCTACGCTAGAGGAAGAAGTGCAGGCTTGTGATAAAGAGTTTGGAGACTGTTATCGAAAGCTGCTGGAGACTCTGCGGGAAACGACTGGTTTATATGCAGTCGACCCACGAAGCAGTGACGACGATGAACAGAAGATCGCGGTAATAATTGACGCCGCAGGCGGAAGCGAGTGCTCTGATGAGATGCTGCGAATTGAGATTGCCGAGGTCTTTCGTAAGGCTTTCATGGAGTGTCGTGAAGATCTCACTCAGAACGAACAAGAGTTCGTCAATGCAGCGTCTGCTGTCGATGCCGCTGGCTCCATTGAAGCTGCTACTTCCCAATGTGGCGGCTGGCGTGAATCAGACGATGAGCGATTTGTAAAAGTTCTCCGCAGCTATGAAGGGAAGCAGGGTCTAGGAAAGAAACCACAGCTGCTGTACGATCAAATCACTTTGGTTCTCCCTAGTGTGTCAATGCCTGAGATCAAGAGGCACGTCAAGTTTCACCAACATCTCCGCTTCCTCCAACACAAACGTAAAGATCGTCAGCGGGAGCTCCAGCGAAAACTGGGACAACTGCAGGATGAAGCCACCACGAAGTTCAAGATGAGTGCTGAGCAAGAGCAGGAAAGGCTGCGCAAAATGCAACAGTTGAGTCAGATGCGACAGCAATGCGAGCAGCTTCATGGTCAGGTATCGCAATGGCGTGTTACGAAAGAAGCGAAGGACCGTATCGAGAGGCAACAGCGCGAACTCGAACAAATGATTGAGCTCCAAAGGCAGCAAGAAGAAGCGCTTCGGTCGAGGCGAAAGCACGAGCAACAAAAGCTGGTCGTGGAAGAGTTCAAGTGCGTCCGTCTTGCTCTCGAGAGGATTTTGTTGCGGTGACTGACCGCGTTTGTGTTTTTGGTACAATGTTACAGAAAGGGAAAATCCCTCAAGAAATTGGCTGACGAAAGACAAACGTTTGAAGAACAGCAACAGATCGAGGAAGAACGAGCGCTTCGAAGTGTGGTGAATGCCGAACGAGTAGAGTACCGGCACCATGAGTTCCAGGTTCGTTCTGGTGCGAGTATTGTGTGCCGATCGAGTTGCAGGCTAACTTCGTCGGGTTTGAATTGCAGCGCAAACTGGAGGAGATGAAACAAGAAGAGCTTTTCAAAGCAGAGCTCGAGGAGCAGCGGGTGGCAAAGCTGAATGCGCTGAAGGAGAAGACACCTTACGCTCAAATCATCGCAAACATAGCGGTACGACCTCAAAGAATATGATGAACGCGCTAGCCGAATCCAATTTGAAATTAACAACCTTTTGTCTTGCAGCCGGACCCGGAACGCACCAGACAAGAGACTGCTGCCTTTCGTGCCAACGTCGAAGCTGCCCAGGATGGGCTCCCAATCACAGTAAGGCTGCTAAATGTTCAATGCCTTGTCTACCGCTCTCTCATTTTCTGCTACGTCACAGGAAACCGGCTTGTTCCCAAGCCACGGATACGACTGCGAGAAGCTCTTCAAGAACGCCAGGTTCAAGCTGGGCATCGCTCTTCGGGTAAATAACTATCTGATTGTGGCACCTGTCGATGCAAAAGCTGACTGGTCATCATGCTTTACAGAATGCTGGATTGGGCTCAAATGAGTATGCCCGTCAAGCACTGGCAAACGTCAAGGTTTGCAATGCTGGAGCATATCGTAACCACGTTTCCGAGCCCACAAAACTGTGGTAACTGAGCAGCTAGTGACAAGAACATATACTACAAGGCCTTACGCCGTAAACTGTACCACATCTGTCTGAGCTCCGAGATCGCGAAGCAGCTTGGTGCCTGTAGCAAGCTGCGTGTTGAGTTTGCGTAAGCTCTTCATCGCTTGCTTGCGGAGCCCAAACTGCGCCCTCGTTTTGGCTTGAATCTCGCTCTCCACAATTTGAAGTCGCTCCGCAAGTTCAGCTTTGGACAGAGCAGCATTCTGCGCCTGAATCGAGTTCGAAGCCGCGGCCTGCCGTCGATGCGTACGATTCATCCAGCGCACGCAGTTCATTTGGATCCTCCGCGTCCGCTTGTCCGCATTCGCTTGAGTCTTGGTGTTCTGCATGGCCTCTTTGAGCTGAGAGCGCTCGGTCTTCAGCTCCTGTTGCGTTCTCAGAGCCGCCACAAGTCCAGTGTTGCTGTTGCAAAATCTAACTAGAACCTACAGCAACGAAGTGAACATTATTACCAAGACATAGAAAAATTGGCTCGATTTCCACCGTACCACGTGTGTGTCTCGATACCAAAGCCTCCAGTCGAATGTGTCAGGAATTGACAAGCATTCTTCCACCTCATATTTCGATATTGCCACCGCATTCTGCTTTTTGCCAGGTACCAACAAGTTGCGACTTGCGAGGCCTCGTTGCAGCCTGAATCCGAGCACGCCCGTCTCGCCCCGAAGCGCTTCCTGACCCTTGGCCAGCAGCGTCCGAGCGAGTCGGTGCCAAATAGGCCCCATGCAGACGCCCTGCTCGACATTGCGTGCCACACACGCCACTCGACAGAGCTCCTGGACGCCAAGGAAGACCCAAATGTGCTGCTTGCACTCGTCCGCGAGCTCCAGCAACATGGCCTCTAGCTCGGCAGAATTGCGCACAACCTTTTTTTGGTCTCCGATTTTTTCAAAACGTGAAATTTCGGGTCACGAAAAAACCGTTTTTGCAAATCGGCATGGCTACATTTAGGAGAGACTTCAATCTGAGCGAGCAATTCCTTATTTTGCACTGCAACGATGACAATCACCGGCCCTGCTCCTGCCCACTATGATGGGAACTTCGCCTGCTGCGGTGGCTGCTCGTCGTCCAAACGTACCGACGCATACAATGACAAGTTTGCCACCGGATCGCTCGTGTTCATTTGGGACGTCAAACTCAAGACGAACCCACAGCCCGTGTGCTCGCTCACGTTTCCGTACGACCCAGCGCTGAACGAGCAAGTGGGGGAGCGCCGCGTGAGAAGTGGACGGCTCGTAGGTACCAGCTACCCGATCGACAATGACTACGACTATCTCTGCTGTGAGCAGCGCGGCGAGTGTCTGGCAAACAATGAAGACGCGTCAGGAATGTGCCGGTGTGTCGGCCGCTGGGGCTTCACGGGAGACCACTGCGAGTACAGCGGTAAGCATGTTGACACAAACTTTCGCCAAGTGTAATGAACTGTTGCTGACTCTTGATGTGCAGTGTATGACAGTGCAGAGGTTGCTAATGCGGAGATGTTTCCCAATGCAACCAACTTGTCATCTGTGGACCACCTACTGCCAGATCTACGCGAATACCTCCTTTCATTCGACTACGATGCAGCTATCACTAGTGCAGCAATGTCGCCCTCAACGTCTGACTTTCTCGACGTGCTGGAAATGGACTCCTATCGACAATTTGGCTGGTGCACCACTGCCTTTTTCCTCCTCGCAGCGGCATTTTTTGCACTGATGTTTGTATGTCACGTGGTGTGGACCTTTTGTTGCTTCAAGTGTGGATGCCGCCGTCGCAACCCACTGGCTACGCCCAAGATCTACGGTAAGCTGCACAAAATGGTGTGGGGGGCGCTCACGATGCTGTTTCTCTTTGGCAGCACCGCAGCAGCAGTGGTGACCTTCTTTGTGGTGCACAACGACATTATGCCGTTGGCGACATCAGCTCTTACTCTGCTAAACGAAACACTTCCAAGCAATCTAACAAGCTTCGAGACAAACTTTCTGTTTCCAATGGACGACCTCCTAGTTAACGGCTATCGAAGACCTAGCGGTGAATCGTACTTCCTGGCTGGCATCCAGGAACACTCTCGGATCGACTTGGACGCTCACACCTTCTTGGACCAACAAAGTTACGATGAGGATGTCATCGGCAATCCAATCTTCGACCTTCTTTCACCACTCACGAGTTATTCCGCACTCTATCCGACCGCCAATGATGACTCCATCGACTGTGAGGACATGAATATTACGCAGCCTAGCGTGAAATCTCGAATGACAATCGGCGGGGAAACTGGATGCTTCAAGTGTAAGACGTGCTTGTCGATTGCGGACATGATACAGGAGGCCAAAACAGCGTGGCGAAAAAACATCTTTGAAGTGCAGATTGGCATGCGTACTGCAAAAGAGCAGCTCAAGGATTTCAGTCTTGAAAGCAGCACCCTCACACCTGCGATCCAGAAGTTCGTGGACCGAATGCACTCAGTGCTCACCGATTTCCGAGTTGTAAGTGGTAGAATTGCTGGTGGATACGATACAATTGCTGGAGAACTTCGCCAGGCTGCGGTGATGGGTTTGTATTCACTTTGCGGTCTTTGTGGCTTGTCAATCCTGCTTGGTGCAAGCGCCTTTGTCCATGGCATTCTTTCTGGCAGGCGAAAATTGGGCCGTGTGACTTGCTTCTTCACGGAGATCGCCTTTCTGGTTGCACTGATAATGATAGGAGTGCTCTACACTGTGAGTGTTATGACCCACGATGCGATTGTCGTCTTACAACGCTTCAACGAGAACACATACGCATTTTTGCCCTCGAGCCAACTGGCTGAAGACGCGAGTAGGCTTCTTTTCGATCAGAACTTCGTGGAGGCGACCGGGATGATCAAGACGCTCGAATTTAGCGACATGCTTCGCGTTCCGCCGCATCCGACACCTGCGACTGATAACCCCGCTCGATTCGACTTTGAAGTACTGTACGACATGCCAACGCTTTTTGCTCTAGAAACCCTCACCTCACATGCAGATGAAGCCCTTGCCGAGCTGTTCACATGGAACGAAGAGTTCGTCACGAATCAGTACCAGCAGCTTCTGGATCTCGCGTTGGTCGGCTTGGAGGTAGCCACTCCTTACAATGAATCTCTACACCAAACCTTACTCAACTCGACGATCCAGCAGCTGATGGACCCGGACAGCGACGGTGAGCTCGTGACTGCGGACGATATGCTGGAAATCCAGACGGTCTTTAACGCGAGCTGGCGAGGTCTTGAAGACGCAGGAGTCGCTCAAAATGAAGCCATTCAAACGCAATGGCTGGTCGTCGCGCAACTGTACTTCCAAAAACAAAAACTAGAGACGTACGCTGCCACCATCTCTAGCTTCATCTCCGAAATCCACCGGCCGTTAGGTAAGTTTATGTAGCCATCTACGTAGACGTGACCTGTCGACTGAAACGCATGTTCTCTTCCCAGATGAGTTGATCGCGAAGACCCAAGCCATGGAGGAGGCCGAGTTCCAGCTTAAAGCCCCCGTGGAGTTCGTGACGGATGTCATCCGCGCCAGCAAAATCGCCGACTGCAACTATAACGGCAACTGTGGTACGCGATTTTTAGTTTCCTTTGCCACACCGAAAACCAAGCGCACCATCTGACTTTGGTTCGTCTGCAGCTTGGCTGCGCACAGCACTCAACGAGCTGTTCGCCATTTTCCAGCAAATTGTCCACAAGGCCGAGCGCGCCGCCATCTCCTGCGCCGTGAGCGCTTTGGCCATGCTTTTCGCGGTGCTGAGCACCAACGCCTTCACTTCCAGAATGCGACGCAACGTCGTCAAAGTGTACACGTCCGGCTAGCAGAACAGTATCCACTCGGCCAAAACTGAGCAGCAACACAGAAACATTCACTCTTCACAGGCAGAGTGCAGGTTGCGACTGGCAAGTCGGTGGATCTTCTTGTCTTCTTGTCTCAAATCCAAAGACAAGAGAGAAAAGAGACTTGCCGATATTAGATTTTTCTGAGCGGGCCAATCAGTTGTTTTTCCTCATTCTTGAATTCCTCGTGATGTACTCGCAGCAACCTCCGTATTACGGCCGAGAGCGCTCGCTCTCGTCGCCCTCCGCACCTCCCGTGCAGCCGTCCACCTACCAAGTCGCACCACAAGCGCCGCCTGAAGACCGTCGCGGCTCCTTCACCAGCTACACGCAGCCGCTTCCCTACCAGCCGCAGCAACAGCAGCAGCAACAATACGGTCTCTACCCGGACCTCGGACAGCACGCCCCTCCACCCACCGCCCCCATGAGAGACAGCTTCGTGCAGCCCCAACAGAACTACGGTGCTCCTCAGCAATCCAATCGGAGCTTCGCTCCACCGGCCCCAGCAGCAACCCAGGCGCCATCTCAACAACCTCCCGCTCCGTTCCTGCGCAACCCGACCTTGCACGGAGGCTACGGCCCCGTTCAGCCGGGCAGCTTCAACTCGTCACAGAACTCCAGCTCCATGGCTCTGATGCCCGACGGCATGGCACCCACGCCGTCCAGCGTCGTGGAGCTGCGTTTCCGCTGCAAGGGGCTCAAGAAGTCGGACCTGCTGAGCCAGTCCGACCCCTTCATCGTGCTCTACATGCAGGAGGCGCAGAATCGCGGCTGGCGCGAGATCGGCCGCACAGAGACCTTGAAAAACACGCCCAACCCGACGTTCGCCAAGTCTTTTCAGCTCGACTTCTTCTTCGAGGAGGTGCAGCGTCTCCGCGTCGAGGTGTTTGACCGCGATAGCTCGTCCGAGAGACTGTCGGACCACGACTTCCTCGGGTGCGTGGAGATCACAATGGGGCAGTTGATGTCGTCCGCGGGCCAGTCGGCGGTGCTCAAGCTGCTGCAGAACGACAAGAGCAGACACCACGTGCACAACTTGTCCGGCCACGTGGTGATCGACGCCGAGGAAGTGTCGACCTGCGCCGACATGATTAACGTCAGGTTCACGGCCACCAAGCTGGACAACAAGGACGGATGGTTTGGCGCGTCCGATCCGTTCCTGAACGTTTATCGGCTGCGCGACGAGCACGCTGATCCGCTCGCGACTACCTCGTGGATTCTGGTGTGGCGCAGCGAAGTCATTATGAACAACTGCGACCCGAAATGGCGTCGCGCAACGCTGAGCGTGCAGACGCTGTGCAATGGAAACCTGTCGAGACTGCTGAAGATCGAGTGCATGGACTGGGAGAAGAACGGCAAGCACCAGTTCATCGGCAGCTGCACCGTGAAGGCCGCCGAGTTCGTGACCGGAGAGCTCCGCAGTCTTGAACTCATCAACCGCGAGCGGCAAGCCAAGAAGGGGAAGAGATACAAAAACTCGGGCGTGTTGGTGCTCGAGCAGATCGAGTGCTTCAAGCGGCATACGTTTGCCGAGTATCTTCGCGGCGGCTGCGAGGTCAGCTTGGTCGTCGGGATCGACTACACTGCCTCAAATGGCAGCCCGTCGGACCCTTCGAGCTTGCACTACATGGGAGCAAACTACCAAGGCCAGATGAACGATTACCAGGCAGCAATTTCCGCGACGGGGGCGATTTTGGAGCCTTACGACTCGGACAAGCGCTTCCCAGTCTACGGCTTCGGTGGTCTGGTCAATGGAGCGGTGAATCACTGCTTTCCGCTCACTTTTGATCCGTCACAACCCGAGGTAGAGGGCGTTGGAGGCATTCTCAACGCGTACTCGAATTCCTTCCAGTTTGTGCAGCTTCATGGCCCCACGATGTTTGCCCCTCTGGTGCACCAGGCTGCGGCTATTGCGAAGACATTTTCAGCCCCGGCGGAGCAAGGTGGCGGCGGAAATCTGAAGTATTTCGTGCTGCTGATCATCACGGACGGCGCCATTATGGACATGCAGCAGACGATCGACGAGCTGGTGCAAGCGTCGACGCTTCCACTTTCTATTGTGATTGTTGCAGTGGGCAACGCTGACTTCACCGCCATGAACGCTCTGGATGCGGATGGAAAGCTGCTAATTGACTCGAGAAGGCAAAAGGCTGCGCGAGACATGTACGTTCACGGAAACCTCAAGCTGCCTGCGTTGGTTGTGTGCTGATCTAACGCTGTTGTATTGTGTTCCTATAGCGTTCAATTCGTCCCCTTCAACCAGTTCCGCCGCAATCCTGCAAGGCTAGCCAAGGTACGTCATTGTAGCAGATCCATACAGTCCTAAGTCACTCGCTCTAACCAACATGGCTGTTTGATTGATTGATGTTTTTAGGAAACCCTGGCAGAAATCCCGACGCAAGTGCTGCAGTACTACAACATGAAGGGTATCCAACCCCGGACGCCTCTGCAGCGTCAAGGAACGAGCTACTTGGTCAACAGCTCAATTAGCAGTGGCTTGGCAGACGCGTTGGACGTTGAGGTTTAGAAGCATTCGATAGTCAATGCGCTTATTAGTTGATAAAAGGATTTTGATTGAACTCGAGTCCATTTCCAATTTTGTTTTTTGGATAAGGATGGTTTGGATAAAATTAGCTCGACCGACGTCTCTTGCTGGAGTTGCATTTTCGACGACGCCCCCGCACAGACACCCGGGCAGGTCGGAAGTGGCAATCTTCACGGTGGAATTGTGGCGCGATGGTGAAGCTGAGCCCGAACAAGAAGCGAGATGAGATCCTCGGTGCAGATGTGGTGATATCGGTCCCTGGTCTGGTAAGACATATCGCTTTGGCCAAGAGGAAGAGTTCAATTTAACGTGTGGAACTTGCAACATTATGCAGGAGTCAGTTCCTGAAGACGCCCCGACGAACTCAACAAGCATCCCCGAGGTGCCGGCAGCGACTCGTATTGACAAGGTTTGTGTTTGGACTTCTAGACCGCCAGTAGTTTGTAGTTTTTTTTTTTTTTTCTGATACAGTTTGCTGCGCAGTCCATCTTCGATATGCCCACGATGTCGAATCGGACAGTCACGAATGTGGCCCAGCAGACGATTATCGCTGGGGCGGAGAACGCTCAGAAGAACAGCGAGAGTTTGCGGTCCAATTTGGTGGCGCTCGGTCTGGTGCTATCGTACGTTGCAGTGAGCATTCTGGTTTTCCATTTCACGGAAGGCTGGTCTGTCGTGGACTGTGTGTACTACGCGATGGTCATCGTTACGACGGTGGGCTACGGAGACGTGGTGCCCGTGACGACAGCAGGAAAAGCGTTCACGATTTTCTTCGCTTTCTACGGCATTGTCACGATCGGTGTGGCCCTCGGCCAGCTAGCCTCCTGGTTTCTCCAACGGCAGCGACACGTCACAAAGATGGCCACGCAGAAGCTGCTGAGCAACGTCGAAAACGCTGCAGCTGTGAGTAACGAGCCAAAGACCATGGAGGACAAGATCGGTGGCATGCGGAAGAGACACAAGGCAAAGACCTACTGGAAGAGATTTCAAAGCAGTTTACCAGGCTGGGCACGGAAGATCTTCTCAGATAGCAACAGGGCACTCTTCCACGCATTTGTTCCGATTGTTGTCTCCATCTTGGCGGGACTCATCGTCGGGATCATTGAAGGCTGGCCGGCTTTGGACTGCTTCTACTACACGCTGATCACCATCACAACGGTGGGCTTTGGTGATCTTTCGCCCAGGTCGGAAGGAGCCAGGATCTTTGCCATCTTTTACCTGCCTCTGGCCGTGGTGACTGTGGCGCACGGCATCGGCGCGATCCTCAACGAGCTCAGTGCGAGATCAGTGATGAAGACCAAGATCAGCATGAAAGAGCTCCTGGATATGGATGCCGACGGAGACGGCAAAGTCTCGCAGCTAGAGTACCTCAGCTACATGCTCGTGAAGCTCAACAAGGCCGACCAGGACGATATCGACGGCATTATTGCCCAGTTCCACAAGCTTGACCGGGACGGTAGTGGCGAACTAGATCGTGACGACCTTGAGCGATTGGACAAGGAATTGCAGCGCCAGAACGAGGAGGATGAAGAGAGCTGAACGGGAAGGGTAACCTCGCAAGGAGAAACTACACTAAATATTAGGCTACTTGCATTTGCTTATTATCCTTATTGGAATGGCACAGCATTTTTCACTGCCTCGGACGTTCGCAGGTTATCGCCTGTGAAGCGGATCCATCGCGTGACTGGGTGCTTTGGCGTTCAAGAAATCCTCGCCGACTTCTTCGAGTGCTGATCGAGATGCTAATACCGCCCCAATCTCAAATCAAAGCTTCGACTCTGCAATGAAAAGGGTAACACATGAATAACACGGCATGCTCCCGCTCTTCCAGAACAACAAACGACCCATCAAAAAGCCAAGATTGCGCGCACAGCACCCCACGATGCGCTCGGCCGACAAGTTCCTTGGCAATAGCTGCAAACGAAAGGAATAATTTTCTTGCCTGTCTCGTTTGTCGTTTCACTGTCAAGACGATATCCACTTCAGCTTGGAAGATCGAGCCGAACATCTCGCTGCCCCAGCTACACAACGAAAGGTATGTCTTGCAGCTCCCGTTAGCCCTTGGTGCATTCCTTCAACTATTATTCCATAATGTGCCCCAGCCCGGGTCCTCCCGTCCCAGGCAACGAAGGCTGCCGGTGTTCGTCGCCGCCGCCGTCTCCACCCCACGCTGGCGCTTTGTCTTCGTAAATCGCGCCAAAATCCGACGCTGTCTTCTCTTCTCGATCTTGCTTGGGCACTCGATCAGCCCGTCGCTCTTCGTAGCAGGTCACGTCGCCGATAAGGCACTCCTCGGAGATTGTGGCGTCCTGGAAAAGGGCACACAAGTCGCGTGGTTCCTGCAGCAAGTGCGAGAACACTTGCAGAAAGTTCAACTGGGGGTCAAACGATACGATGCAGTGCGTCTGCGTGTCGAAGGTGAAGTCGAACTGGCCGACACCTTTGAGCACGCGGCCAAGCATTTTCGCGGCGAGGCGCGGGTATTGCTGCATGGCATTCGGGAACATCATTTCGAGCGTGCCCCGCGTCACGGTGTACTTGTAGCTGGCGATGGAGGTGACAATGGTCTGTCCCTCCGCCGACACAACGCGCGAGCTCAGATACTTGAACTCGAGTCCGGAAAGAGCTTTGGTGTATATCTCCCACTGGTGCAGCAGCACTTCGCGCCCGCCAAAGCGGCCGATGGCGACGTTTTCGGCCATGGCCTGCTTGATGAACTGCGCGCCGTCGACGGGGGAACCCGGACAGTATCCGTTCTCGAAGACACGGTGGTACTCCATCACTGCCTTGACGTAGTAGCCGTCCAGTGCGTCGCGACGGTTGAATGTGCGCGCGTTGAGCACTTGATGGTATTCACTCAGCCTCTGGATCTCCTGACGAAGACCCATGACGTCCAGCTCGAGGTTGTAGAGCTGCGAGGCCTGCGAGTCGCGCGTTCGCCACTTGAGTTTCTTGCGGCGGGTTGGCGCGCGTCGGGCGGCAGCGAGGGCCGCGATGGCTGGCACCTTCGGAGCCAGCACGGCTCGAGACCGAACCGGCGTAACGTCGAAGGTATCGGCCACTGAGTCCGATGGTTGCATGTGTAGATTGGCTTGCCGGGTGCTGAGATCCTTGGCAAGTTCACAACTGACCGGATCGTGCGCGCTGCAGCGAAGTCGATAAGCTTCGGCCGTTTTGTCTTTCTACCATTCGCCATAGACGCGCACGCGAGTTGCGGCGATGAACACGCCGCATTTGGCGGCGTATCTTGTGCGAGTGTGAGGCCGTTTGGCGCTCCGGCCTCATGCAACGCTAAAGGCCACACGTCCCAATTGCATAGCTTGGACTCGAAAAAATGGTGCAGAGGAGACGTGAGATTTCACGGTCAAGAAGGGTGCAGCTATTCCGCCAGCGCGAGCGTCCTATCGATAAAAACACGTTATCGTGCATAAGGAAGCTGGACTGAAGGCGAGCTGGCGCTGCGTGCAATTCCACAACACCTTGATTTCTGATTAAAGGGGCCTTGCTAGCTGTAACGTTAGTAGTTCTGCTAAAGCTAGTGGCAATTCGTGAAAGGCAGCGGTATCCTACGCAATTCATGTTGAATGTGCCGTTGGCTATGTTAGTTCCCCTTCGTTGCTTCGAACGGCCTAAGTGTCAGCCGTCGAGAATGTGCTCAAGCTGCAGCTTGTGGTGGTCGGGGGACTGCTGGCCGCTGTCGTCGTCGTCCACGGAGTAAGCTGAAAGTCGGAACCGCGCCTTCTCCTTGGCTTCGCAATGCTGCAAAGTGGGATAGCTGCTCGTATCCCCGATGAAGTATTGCTCGGAGATGGCAGCACTCTCAAAGAGCGTACACAGTTCGGTAGAGTCTTGCAGCAGGCCGGCAAACACCTTGAAAAAGTCGATCTGCGTGTCGTAGCACACCACACGGTGCGACTGAACGTCAAACGTGAAGGTGGTCACTCCTGCGCCTTGGAATCGACGGCCGAGCAGTTTGGCCCCAATCTGCGGCTGCTCACGTAGCATGCGCGGGAACAGTGTCTGGAGCGTCGCCTGTGTGATCTCGAACGTGTAGTCCGCAGTAGCGGAGACAATGCTCACTTCATCGGCGGAAGCGATCCGCGACTGCTGTAGGTTGCATGTCAGACCTTGGAAGACCGACGTGTAGCGCGCCCACTGATCTAGAATCACCTCATGCCCGACGAAGCGGCCCACGGCGACCTCCTTGTCCATCATGTTCTGGATAAACTCGACGGCATCAGCCGAAGTCAACCTTTCGCTGTCGGTCTGTGAGTTGTAGCCGCGCACGAAAACCTTGTGATATTGAACGGTGCGCTCGACGTAGTAGTCGTCTAGCGTTTCTCGCTGGTTGAGCGTGTGCGTGCGCAGCACCTGCTCGTACTCTTGTAAAGCTTTGATTTCCTGGTGTAGGTCGTGTAGATCGAGCTGCAGGTTGTAGAGTTTCGAGCTCTGCTGGTCGCGCGTGCGCCACTTGAGTTTTTTGCGTCGTGGGCCGCGCGCCGCGGCAGCGGCAGCCGTCACCTCTGGTACGCACGGTGCCAGGCGCTTGGGCTTAGCTTCGTCTTCTTGCTGCCGCATTACTGGGGGGTAAGAAGGACTCGAACACCGAATTCGCGATGAGCTCGGTCGTGACGATTTGGAAAGTGAGCGGGGGCAACCACCGACCCAAACCATTTGACACCCTGCTGCAGGGGGAGAGCTCCGCCCTCCTTGGCCATGGAAGCGCAGCGCACAATCGCAGGGGTATGTAGGTACTGAACCGATCTCATTCTCGAGCCTGAAACGCTGCCAGATCATCGTCGTTCGACTACCAGAGCACTGGTTCTAGCGCAAGAGTTCAAGACGAGAAGGAAGTCTTCCGGCACAAGCGTAGAGAAATGCACGACAACGATGCGTTAAACCGCGACGAGCTTGCTTTTGACTGGACTGACGCTGCGCAACAGGGCCCCGCTCACGCCCTGCCCTGAAATCGTGAAGGCAGAGTATGTTGCAGTGCAGCCAGCGGTTTGCGACCCTGTTGCACCACGTGGGCAAGAGCAGAAATATGCACTCTTGCGCCGCCTTATTCACCGCACAGTTCTTGAGGTTACGGGCACTGGAAATCCTGCTGCGCCAAACAACTTTGCGCCTGTCGCCAGTACCATTCAGCGGCGCCAACAACACGTTGGCTAAGGAAATGCGGCTCCGTCGAGGATTGATCGCCACACCCGTGCAAATCTACCGGTTCCACCTCGACAGTGAAGGACCAGTCGCTCGCACCGCGTCAAGCACCTAAGCGGGCATTTAGCTAGGCGGTCTTCAACGAATGGCAATAATGAGATGAGGCCACGAAGGTGGTGCCAACGTATTGTTAGCTCGAACGACGTAAACTGCTCGCCTTATTGCCATGATTGCAGCTGGCTGCGACGGTCATCGGCGTTCACGATCGCACGTATCACCCAGGGCCGGAACGAGCTCGCCTCGAACTGCACTCAAGCGCCATTGATGCGTGTTTTGCTGCTGGGGCACGAGGATCTTTTGCGGCGCGGTGACCGACGCGAATTATAAGCGGTTCTGCAATCTTATGTCGATGGCACTGCGCCGTTTCGCCATCAAGCAGCGACGCAACCTGGGGCAGCGTTTGCAGACTGTGCTGCGGTTGCGTTGGCCGCGCTGTGGCGAAGATTGCGGCGCTTGGCAACAGACCTGGCCACATCCTCTTCGCACACACTGAGCACGCACTGCTGCAGCCATACCTCGGCGACCTTGGACCGATCGAGCAGACACCTCGATGCAAAGCGTGCACGTGCACCAAGGGCTGGTGAGAGACAACGACTACGGGTGAGACTAGCGGTAGCCGTCGTCTGCTGGGCAAAATGCTCTTTCAACGTGACTACAGCTGCCCTAGCGCGTGAATCTTTCGGGGTAGCTATGAATTAGTGCCTTGGCAATGCGAACTTCTAGTCGTGCAAGTAGCTAGGTCGGCGGTGGGGCAAACGCTAATATGTCAATGGTATGGGGTAATGTGGTGGTTCCTGCAAGAAGACAAACTTACTTTACACAGAGGAAGTTTACAAGAGGTGGAAAAGTTGGAATCGTAAAACAAATGATGTTTGGCATACGTATTTTGGTAATGTGCTCGACGTCGGTCTGACTCGCTCATTGTGCATCTGTCAAGCAG
>JAABLK010000528.1:0-23884 GCA_012295415.1 Phytophthora chlamydospora | reverse complement strand
GTGGTGCCGCTGGGCGGGCGCGTGGGCGGCGCTGACGGGTCGACTCCGCCGGCGACGCCCAAGAACTCGGCGCTGACGCTCTTCTCGGCCGAGAAAGAGGCCTCCGCAGCCCAAAAACCAACCCAAGAGCAGCAGGAAAAGAAACGCTGGACGCTTCTACTTAAAAGCTGCCAATTGCCGTCCTCAGGAGGTGAACAGGAGTTGCGCAAAGCTCTGGAGACGCTGCAGGACACTGAAAAGGACGAGAAAGACGAGAAAAAGACAGAGAAAACACCAAACGTTCACCTACTGAGAACCAAGTTCTTCGCTCAGAGACGGGACTTCTTGGCCGTGCGCGCGGAGTTGCTGCGCGTCGCCAGGAACCCCCAACACCCCAACAACCAGGCGGCTCAAGAGGCCGTGGACGAGTTGCTCAAAGAGGGACTGCGTGAAGCGCTGCTGGATGAAATGCACGGCCGCCAATTCGTGCAGCCGCCTAGTTTCTCGGGTGTGGGGGTGGAAGAGCGCCAGGCGCTGCTGGCCTGGGAGCTGCAAGTGTTGCAGGAGGAGGCACTACTCAGAGAAGTGCTGCTGCTGACGCTCGTGGCGTCCAGGGAGAAAGCCACGCTAGACGGCGCGCTCAAGATCGCCAAGACCGTGCACAACTGGGACACGCGCGTGCTCGAGGACGTCTTCTCGGCCAGTACGCTGGCCGTGGCCGCGGCGCAGGAGGCTGCTAGGAGACTGACGCAGGTGGGGCTTCTGGTGGCGCTGAGACTGCTGCATTGCGCTGGGGCGGCGCAGGACCACCGAGCACTGCAGCAGGCGACCAAGAGTTTCTTCTTGACGGAGTTGTGTGGCGGAGAGGACGCCATGAGAGACGAACCCGTGGTGTCACCCGTGCCGGGTGTGCTGCTGCTCGCCTGGGCTACGCTGTTAGGACGACAGTACCGCGAGATGGCCGCATTCAATCCGGAGAGCGAGGAACTGAAGCAGCTGGAGACCATGCTGCAGCAGACGCTAGCGGCGGCGGAGCGGCTGCACAGTTTTCACTACTTGAACGCGCTGCTGCGCTCGCTGGTGTTCCGCAACGACTACGCGGATGGCGACGATATGGAGCGACAGCCATTCTTGCAGCCGCAGAGTCTCCATACGAAGTCGCTGTGGACGCTGCCGAATGAGGCTGCGTCTGCAGGCCTTCGTGGCGCACAGGCAACGCAGTCGCAGTACCAAGGCAGCCCCGACAGTGCATCTGTGTTCCAGCAAGTAGTGGCTGCGTTCCTGAATGATATGCTGGCGTCGCTGGGGTACATGGAAAACCTGGACGGCGCACAGCAACTGCACGCGATGGTGAAGTTCGTCTTGCCTGCTCTGTCAACGACGACGGTGGCCCAGCAAACGCTGGGGATCAACGCAGAGGACAGCAGCATGACCGACGTCATCGCTCTTGGCGAAAGTGCCGCGCTGGAGGAGCTGCTGACGCAAACCCGGGCCCATTTGCCGCACAGCTTGCTTTCCTGCGTTCAAATGTTCACTGCGCTTAGCTGCAATTACCAGGACGTGTCGTCGCCAGCAGTGCTTCGTCAGGTTCTCAAGTTCTTCAGCAACCCACGTGCTGGACTAGATGGCCGTATGATCGCCACCAGCGGTGTTCGTCGTGAACTGCCGCCTAGCGAGTACTTTAACGAGGTTGCAGGTGAGTCTGAACGCGTACAATGTACTCATTCGTTCGCGTACGATGACGCAGAAGGCCGCTTGGTAGTTCCTGCCGGAACGATCGGTGTGATCGTGCGTACAGCCGATGGAGTGGAGGTAGAATGGCTTCTCCCGGGCAGCGAAGACAAGGAAACACAGTCCTTGTGGGATTTGCTGATGATTAGCGCAGACAGCTTTGTGGCGGGGCTTCAGTCGGGATCGTTTGCTGACTTGCACCGAACGAACGCGGAGGACGTGAACGTGCTCACCGCGTTTTTCGAGTTCATCGTGCAGCTCGGTCAGCAATGGGACGGCGGCCATTTCGTGCTAGGTGAGATGGAACGTCGTTGGGGCGAGGCGAGACTGCGCCGTTGGTGGGTCGATCGCCGACTTCCGTCACCGGAGCTGTACGTGCCTTTGCTTATTAGGCAGCAGGTTGCGCTGCCGGCACTGCTGTCAGCGTCGAGGGAGAATCTGGTGTCCTGGGGCGTCCGGGATCGCTACGCTCGAGAGCAAATCCTGGCTCAGCTGGGCAACGCAGACGGTCTGGACTTCGGTAGCAGCTTTTTGGGGCGCAGTTCTGGCGAGGCAACGAGCTCTATGAATCCTTTCGTTGTGGATGGAGGCGTCCACTTGCTGCGCTTACTGCTGGGGGTGCTGGATGGATTCCTGAACGCTTCTCCTCGGGTTTCTGACAATGACATGGTGGACAGTGGAAGCGCGTGGTCTGCAGCACACTTGCATCTCGTTACAGCGTCGTTCATTGCTCTCCGAACCCTCTTGGCGACTACGGCTGGAGTGGATCTGTTGATGAACCCCTCGCTTGGAGGAGGGCGAGATGAATGCGTTAGTTTGATCGTGAAGAGCGCGAAGAAGCTCTTTGAGTTGCAGGAGCGGGTGGCCGGACAGTATCCTGTCGTCCTAGCAACGCAGGATATCTTCACGAGTGTGGTGCGTTGGTTCCTCTCGAAGGAAGCACGATCGCTGGCGAATCCAGCCGCATCTGAGGACGGAATTTCCGCGGTGGGATCCCCTGCGTTTACTGCGATCGAAAGGATTTGGTTCGTGGGCGCTGCGGAGTTCGCGATCGAGGTTTTGTCCACGCACGAGAGCTGGAAGTTCGTATCCACCAGTGAACGTTGCGAAGTCACGGAGCGTTGTTTCCGCCTGCTTTACGTGCTGGTGCTGCCTCGTAAGTACATCCACGAGCGGAACGACATGGTCGCAGCCTTCGAGACTGCGCTACGCGAGACCTTGTCAACGGACATGTCGCTGCTTATGAAGCTCTTGCGCTCATCGTGTGCTGTGCTGTCCTCGATGGAGGGCCACATGGGCCACTGGAACAGTATCGCTGTACGAGATGATGAAGACGACGATGCGTCCAGTAATGAGGGCCATTTCCCGCTGTTGTACGCGACCGAAACTGACGGTGCCGGGGCCAACATGGTGGAGCTTGAGTCTCTTGTGACGACGTGCTTGCGGCTAGTGGCGTTGCTCATTACAAGTGAGAGCAACGCGGTGGACACTCAAGCTGCTCGGAAGATTCTGCTGACTCCAATTGACGATGGCGGTCCGAAGAAGCGCAAGTCGCTGACGATTGTGACGCTGTGCGGCGGATACCTCGGCTATTCTCTGGAAAATGCCCCTGGGATTGCGTACTGGTCCTTAAGCATCTTGCAGCGTGCGGCGATCATGTTGGACTACCGACAGGAACGCGAGAGTCGCGATCTGTCTTCGATGCACTCGCTAGTTGCTCTCTTCCATGGCTACCAAGACCTGCCTCTCGTGCGTGGAATGTTCGCGGGCTTGCTGCGCGTATCGTCGCCGCAGCACTTGGCCTTGCGGAAAGAGGTTATTGAGATGCTGACGCTGTGCTTGGAGCACCAGCCAGGTTTCCTGGCGTTGCTGCTGTTTGGAGACGATGATAAGAAGGAGGACGCAAGACCGGAGGGAGACCCGCTGCCGTTTGTGGCGCTTCTGGAACGCTTTTTCGAGGCTTCTGAGCGATTACTGGAGCAGTCTTCGGACCTCTTCTGCGCTCTGCTGACTTTCCTTGTACAAGTCTGGAAGGGTGCGATCCACAATGGACTCGGCGTTCATCTCAAGATCATGGCGGCCTTGCGTGCTCGGCCCACGTTCTGGTCCAATGTTACACGTGCGCTGAAAATCCACATGCCGTTAGAGTCCATCGAGGAGCGTGGAGTGCTGGACATGGAGCTGGCTGCTGCTACAGTTCAAGGCAGAGGAGACGTGGAGAGTCCGTCCAGCTCGTTGGAAGCGTACACCGGGCGCTCTAGCCCCTATGGGTATCTTGCGCGCGGCATGATCCTCCAGTTGGTATCCTATGAGTGGCACAACAAGGCCTCGAAGCAATCTGATCACCCTCTAGGCGACGTACTGGAGTCGTTCAGGAAGGAGGGACTGTATTCCCACTGGTTACGCACCTTCACTCGCTTGGATTATTCGCCAGCTCAGTTGGAGCAGCACGCGGCCTCGATTCGACGCGCTTGCGGTGTGAACTCGCCCACTACGAGCCTCCTTGGCGAAGTCCCCATTGGCAGTATCTCGACGTATCTTGAGGGCCTGATCTGCGACGCCAGTGCCTTGAAATGGCAACTGAGCGCTGGCGGAGGCTTCAAACAGCAGGCCGCGCCAGCGGACGTCCGTGCGCTGAAGCTGGTGCAGTGGAGCAACTTGCAAGCGGCCTATCTCAACGCCCAGATCTTCTCCTTGTCGAAGTGGAAAGTGTTCATGGAGCTCTGCTGCTTGCAGGCCGGAAACGCAGCTGAGACCTCATCAAGTACTGAAAAGGCAAGCGAGCCAACGACGCCCAGACGGCTCAAGCGAAAGGAGTCGATGATCTCGTCGCCGCCTCGTAGTACTGCGACGAGCAGTGTGGGGAGCTCGGACAGCACGTCAAGACTGCGACTGACGGCGTCTGCGTCAAGCTCCGAGTCGGTGCTGGCGTCGTCGCGCTTTTCGGGTGACCGCACGTCGTTCGGATTGATTCAAGTGCTGGCGGATGTGATCAGGACGAGAGTGGACCAGGACGAAGCGCTCGACTACTTCGTGTTGCTGCATCTCCACGACCTCGTGCAGCTCTTGGTGTCGATGCTGCACCACCAGTTGTGTCTGGTGGTGCGGAAGACGCGCGACCCCAAGTTGTCCCAAACGCGGCAACGTCTTGATGGATCCAGCGCCGACGCGAACCTCAAGCTGGATGCTGGAGCGACACTGGAGTTGCTGGCTGTCGTGGAGAAGACAGCGAGTGCCGTGCGCGACTCGATGAGGCGCATTGCGCGCGAGGTCGAATTGGCGCGGTTGGGCGCCACTGGCGGCTTGTCGTCGTCCTCCATGGAGCTCACGTCCGTGCCGCTCGTTGCTCAACTGGTGCCGGACTTCGAGCGAAAGGTAGAGGCAGTGACTGACGGACTGCACGCTTCGCTGTTCACTGCGGCGTTGCTGTTGGTAAGACACTTGAGCAAGATCAGCCACCAGCGTCAGGTGACGGACGGAGACGCCGACATGGAGAGCGTGGCGCCGCCGAAGCCGCTGTTACAGGTCAAGCTGATCGCTCACTGCATGGGCGTCATCTCACTCTGTGACGACCGCTCCAAGGCTTCGCAAGCCACGCAGTCGCTGTTCCAGCTGAGCTGGTGTCTCTTCCAGGAGGTTCTCGACAGCTTTGGCAGTGTGGGTACCGTCCAAGCTTCAAAGCCGAAGCTGTGGATGGCAAACGCAGTGCAGCTGAACCCGTTCGTGCAGGAATTGGAGCACGACCAACAAGGCATCGGCGCGCTGTTCCACTTGCTGGTGCAGCGCTTCCGTCCTTCATCGCACAGCAAGGAAGTAGCTGCGAGACAAGAGGAGGCGTGCCAGGTGCTAAGGGGGCTGGCCGCCGTCGTCTGGAACGCGGAGAACGCCGAGCTGTGCCAGCGCATCATGCTGAGCGCGTCGTCTCGACTGCGACTGCTCTCGATGCTGGCGACTCAGTTGCTGCCGCTGCTCCAAGCGCAAATGGACCGTGAAGAAACCAGCAGCAAACTGCGCGGATATGCGCGTGGCGACGCCGAGGATGGGATGGAAGACAAGGAGCTGGAGCGGTCCTTGGCGCACCGCATGTGGTGCCTTGTGCTCGACTTCGTGGCTGGTTTACTGCGTCTGAACTCGACTGGAATCGCCGCTGATAGTCAGGATGTGTGGGAGTTTATGTCGCAGGCTGAAGCGCTCTTGCTGGCTGCGGTCCAGCCGTCGACGTGTCAGCGCCTCACGCGCGCCGTAGTTGCTGAACACCAAGCGCTGCTCCGGTTCTTGAGCGCGTTGAGTGGCACTGCGGCTCGACGGAAGCACTGGCGGCAAGCGTTCCCGACGAACGCTGTGGTCCTGATGGAACAGAGTCGGCAGTTGCTGCGTCGTGCGTGTGTGCTACTCGGCAGTTCCTCCGTCGAGATCAGCAGGCTTCGCAAGGAGAGAACGCAGAAGCAGAAGCAAGGGAAGGCGTCGAGCAGTAAGGCCATCGTGGGCTTCGGAGCGAGCCTGACGCCCAAGTCGCCGCGGTCTCCTCGGTCTCCGTCGGCGCTCACGTTCGCGCACCAGACGCTGCTGCACGACCATTTGCAGGCTGTCCGGGAGGCTGAGAAGCGGAAACTCCCCGCCTTCCATCGAGAAATGGAGACGGAGCTGGTGGAGGTTGTAAGACTGGCGAGCTTGTTGCTGGTCAAGTGGACCGGTTCACTCACTGATCGGGACGCGATCCTGGTAGTGGATGGGGTGCGATATGTGGACGAGGAGCAGCTTGTGCCGTTGCTAGCGTTTGTGCCGCCCAGTGAAGCGCTGTCCATGAACAGCAGCCCCGGCGTGGGCCACCTGAGCCTGGCGATGGACTTTATGCTGGACCAGTTGATGGCGGAAGACGAGGAGCAGTCGGGGAAGTCGAAGATGCTGCTGGCGAACGCAATCGACGCCTGTGCACTGCTCTTCCTCAAGACGTATCTTCTTCACGCCGAGCAATACGAGCTTGCCAAGCGAGATCGCGAGGAGCTGCACAATTTCTTCCGACAGTTCAATGCTCGGCTAAGCGGAGACGACGCAGGAGCCAGCGTCGGCGTCGACACACAGTTGCTCCAGCATATTGGCAAGGTATGTGATTGCTGCTGAGTTTAAAGTGCTGGACGGCTTTGACGTGAACTGACGTGTACGGAAATGCTTGCTTAGATTATCGCCGGAAAGTAGGCGAACCAAGGGGCTGCCTAGAGCTGTATGCTGCTGGTTGCTTTCGAATTGGTTTGATGAACGACGGAGGCAATGAACTGCATTGGTAGCTTGGCTTTACCGTGCTTGGTTGGACTTCTTTGCGGTTGCATCCTTCCTAGAGGAAAAAGCGCTTCAACGTTCTCATGTGCAGTCGAGTCGAGAAAAGCTATACGCCAAGCTCCTTGGCATTGGAGCTCAGTAGACGAACACGCCACAGTTCGCTAGTGCCAGCTGCGATCGCGGACACTGTCTGATGCCCAGTTGCCGTTGCTTGGGACCCGCACGGTGCGGGTCCCAAGCAACGGCGCACCTGCTGCAGTTGCTTCCGCCACCCACGCATGTAAAAGCCACCACAGTTTGAGACGGATCAAACAGCAAAAACAAGCACGCAGCAAAACACGGTTCTCGTACCATAATCCCCGTGCTGTAATCCTGAAAAGGAGCACAATGCTTCGTCTCCGTGGCTCATCACCTTGTCACCGTCTCACCTTGTCAGAGTGAAAGCTGTCCATTCCTCCTTTTCTCGTCTCAGTGCCAAGTCTTCTTCAACTTGCCAACAATGTTGCGCGGTCTTCCGTTGTTCGTCGCGGCTCTCCTTTCGGCCGCCAATGCCGGTCCGTGTGATATCTACAATGCCGGCAAAACGCCGTGCGTTGCTGCCCATAGCACCGTCCGAGCCTTGCTCGACGACTTCGCCGGCGCACTGTACCAAGTTAAACGCGAAGACGGCAACACTCAAGACATCAAGCCTCTCACCGCCGGTGGAGTCGCCGATGCAGCCGCCCAGGATACGTTCTGCCAAGGCTCCAAGTGCGTCATCTCCATCATCTACGACCAATCCGGCAAGGACAACCACCTGACTTCTGCGCCTGGAGGTGGCGCCAAGAAGGCTCCGGACGATCCAGCCCAAGCCGATCGCCTGCCGATCACCATCAACGGCCAGAAGGCGTATGGCGTGTGGATCGACTCCGGTATGGGCTACCGCAATGACAAGACCACCGGTGTGGCCACGGGAGACGATGCGGAGGCCATGTACATGGTCGCAGACGCCACGCACTTTAATGGCGGCTGCTGCTTCGACTACGGCAACGCCGAAACCACCAACATGGACGACGGTCCGGCGACGATGGAGGCGCTGTACCTCGGCAACATCCGCGTGTGGGGGTACGGTGAAGGCACGGGGCCGTGGGTCATGGCGGATCTCGAAGAAGGTCTCTTTGGCTGCGAGGATCCGAAGCAGTGCTCCAACACCCCGACGGTCTCGGATCCGTTCCTGGTCGCTATGCTCAAGGGCCGATCGGGCGGCACCTTCGCGTTAAAGCAAGGAAATGCCCAGTCTGGTAAGCTCCTGACTGCGTACGACGGTGCCCGTCCGAAGGGTTATACGGTCATGAAGAAGCAGGGAGCCATCATTCTCGGCATCGGTGGCGACAACAGCAACGGAGCCGTTGGCAGCTTCTACGAAGGAGTCATGGTGAGTGGCGACCCGGACGACGCAGTCGACGACAAGATCCAGGCCGACATTGTGGCAGCTGGTTATGGCAGCAAGACGGCGTCGGCCAGTTCAACCACGTACAGCAACTCCACGACGCCTCTCAGCTCTGGTCCGACTTCGTCTATCAACTCGGGTGTCTCTTCTTCGATCGGTGAAGACGCGTCCGTGACTACGACGACGGCTACTCCTAGTTCGGCGAGTGCTGCCACACCTTATCAGAAATGCAAGGGGAGGGTCTGAGCACGTTTGAGTGAAGAAGCGTCAAGGCTTTAGCGTTTGAAGTTCGTAGTCTGGTAGACATTCGAGGTCTATTAGTTTCAACATTGATGTTTTCCTACATGTAGTCACTGCTGCAAGTCCAACGCTTTCAATCTCCTGTTCGATTGCCCCTGAGTCTCACAACTGTTTTTTTTTCTCGCCTCGTCCTCCAACCCTTTCAGATTGCTACCAAGGTCGATGTCGAGCGGTCTCGTATTCAAGGGAGAAACTGCGTTTGCAGCGATACCAGCTTCTGGTTATCGCTACGCCTTGACGCTCCGAGATCACAAGATGAGTATTTGGCTGGAAAATTGCACGAGCAAGAAGCGATGGTACGGTCAACTTAATGTATCCCTATGTATGCTTTCATATTTTAACATCCAAATGCGCTCGTGTCACAGGTTCAAAGACGGCTTGAAGAAAGCGGACTATGCGGCGTCCGGCAACGCTATCACTGGTGCTTCAGCTGCTGACTATCTCGAGGTACGCTTCTCCTCGCTTCCCTCCGCTTGCTTTGTCCGTAATTTTCTAAGGGATACTTGTTGCTTCATGTAGTCGTTTCACAACGCGCTGCGTTGCGCACTGGAAGATTCCAGCGATTCCTCGCGCGAGTTGTCAACGCTGGAAGATGACGTCCTAGAGTTGACGATTGTCGTCAAACTCCGTGTCTTCGGCTCGACTTGGGATGTCAAGAACACTTTTGAACTTACCCCGGTTCCTGGGGACCGTCTTGATCTTTTGGAGGTGAAGTTGTGTGCCCAAGAGCGCGAACTGATCCGGATCAAGTTGCTGGAGGCCAAGTTACAGAAGCAGGAAGACATTTTGAACAAACTCCAAATCAAAGAGGACGCGAGCAAGTTCGAAAAGGATCCAGCTACCCGTCGCTCAGTCGTGGAGTTTAACGCGATGCACAAAGTTCACGGCAGGCGACGTTGCACTGGTTCGGTCAAGGGCTCAAGGGTCTCGTCGAGACCAGCTGCACTGGTGGTCTGACAGTCCAACGACCGGGCGTGTACATCGTCGGAGCCTTGGTGAAAGTCCTGGCTAGAGCTGAAGATGAAGATTTTGATTGGGGCGAAGATGAAGGCGGGAACGATGCATACGATGACCGCTGTGTCAATTGCTGAAGAATGGTGACTGCATTCAAGTGGACTACTCCGCGAAGGAATGCCGTCTGGTATCCCCGACGACAATGACGCGCTTGAAAGCTGGTGACAAACTCGTAGTTACGTGTACCTACGAGCTTGAAGGTACCTCGACGCTTTTCATCCAGCGCTTGGGAAACTGAGGTTGAAGCTCGGATTCTGCGTCCGAAAGAGCTGCTGAAGAAATTAAACGCCCTCCGATTCTTGACCAAGAACAAAAAACACGTTTTGAAGCTCATTCCTCCGTTGTTAGCCCAACGATGAGGCTTCTTTCCAATTGAAGGTCGTGGTGAGAACGTGGATCACTTCAAGGAGGCTTGAAATGCGCTCTTTGATTTCCTAAATTGTATTTCTCGAGCCTGACAAATGATACCGACTGCATCAACTCCCCACAGTGAGCAAACGTTAGCGATCCCGGAGAAGGGGAATCTCTGACTGTAGCTCACTATGAGGATCTATCACTGTGGAGTGAGCAGATGCATGGGAGTCAAAGCCGCAAACGTAGAAGACGTGGAGCATGGCTACGGTTATCGTAGCTTCCTTTGTAAAGATGCAAGCAGATCATGTTACGGCTGGGACGGGTCGATCCGGACGTTGTTTCTTGCCTGAGTCCTGTTGATTTTTCCATTTTTCATCCTAACTTGCACGCTCCGAAGCCCTTGCTATCAGCGTGCGTTGGTGCAGGTTGTGGCTCCCCAAAAGCTATCGCAATCGAAACGATCGACGTCTGAGAATGCATCAAAATGGCTCGTGTATTAAGGAAAACTGCCGCTCCCGAGTCTGGATAGAATATAGACACTGCAGCTAGAGGGGGTGAGTGTTATCTCCCTCGTCATTGACACAAATGCCTCACTCGCTGGTCGGCAACTTGGGGTGTACATGAATACGACACGCTCCCGCATGGAGTTGGAACTCTCGGACTTAGCAGTCCACGAGCTGCTGGTACAGCGAGCCGAGCTCCACCTGCGTGAAGTCGAAGCTGTCGAGCTCCACGATCTTGATGAGACCCTCGTTCGAGTCGTCGATAAGAGTCACGTAGACCGTGGCGGAGTCGTACGAGCGAGGGGCAAAGTTGTCGCCGTTGGGGCTCAGCACCGTGCCGTCGTAGAAGTAGTAGTGCGTGGTCACCTTGTCACGGGCCGAGTTGGTCTCAATCACCTCGGCAATGTCGAGCTCACCGCAGCCGCCAACAGCGCCAATGCCGCGGCAGTTGCATCCGTACTGGTTGGAGTGGAGAACCTGCGCGTTGAGCATCCAGATGGCCGGCTGGTCCGGGGTCTTGCCCTTGGGCATCTTGACTTCCGTCACGAACGCCTTCTTGCCGCCGTTCCAGCCCTGGTAGTCGTTGTCGCCGTGGTAGCCCACACACTCGCCCTCGCTGCACTTCTTGCCGGTCATGATGTTGATCTCAGCTCCCGTCTGAACGCCGGGGCCGGCACCGAGCTGCGACGGGTCCGAGGCCTCGCAAAGCTCGCCGCCGAAGACGGTGGCATTGTCGGCCTTGGTCTTGCCGTCGGCCGAGGCGTAGCCCTGCGGACCGTGCTGGTTCTGTCCCGTGTAGTCGATGTTCTTGTTGTTCATGAACACGAGGTTGTCCGTGGTGCCGTCCTTGCGCGAGTACGACGACACGCGGCTCCACGTGCCATTGCCGCTCTCATCCGAGTATACAGCAATGTTCTCAATCTCCTGGGGGCCACGGAAGACCATGGACACAGCCTCCGACATGGGGCCCACGGGGCTGTTGACGCTCACAGACTCCGTGGCACACGAGTTGAGGTCCGTCACGCGGTCGTACGTTCCAGCCACGTTACCGGCGTTCTGGCCGCTGTACGCGTACTTGGACTTGACTGTGCCGAGAGCCGAGTAGCTCTGCACCGTACCCTGCTGCTGCGTCGTTCCGCGCTCTTCCTGGGTCGGGGCGGCCGTGGTGGCAGCCGGGGTAGCCGTGGTGGCAGCCGGGGTAGCCGTGGTGGCAGCGGGAGAAGCCGAGGTGGCAGCGGGGGCCGACTGTTGCGTCTGGGTCTGGGTCTGTTCAGCGTTTCCGCTGTCGGCGTAGCAGAAGGTGACGTCGAATCCGGTGCCGCCGGGGCAGTTGTGCGTCTTGGTGTCGTCCTTGGGGAAGTGGTAGGCATCGGCACAGGAGTTCTTGTCGTCAGCAGCGCAGTAAAGTGACTTGCACGTGCCCTTGCCCGATTGCGGATTGGGCACGACCGACATGGGCACGTTGAAGCCCGTCTTGTCACCCTGCTTGCAGTCCTCGTAGCTCGAGCACCAGCCAGGGAGGGGCGGAATAATCGAGATGTCGTACCATTCAGACCCGTCGCAGGCCAACTCCAGCAGCGTCGCCGACGTGTCCGCCGAGTGGCGGAACATGTGCGCGGGGCCGGTCACGTCCGTGGTGTAGGTGCTGCCGACGGCGATGTCTGCCTCCTTGGCGGCGCCGGAGCCCGACTGGCTGTGGTACAGCTCAATGGGGTACGAGCACTTGTTGATAAAGTTGACGGTGGAGGCCGACGCCATCGTCGCGGACAGGCATGCGGCCAGCGCGATCTTTGCGGGCATGGACACCTTGACCATGGTTTCGAAAGTCTCTAGTGCTAGAGTTGCAGAAACTGGCAGGAAGACTGGAGGGTGGTCGAGTCCGAGCAGAATGCAGAATGCTCACGGGTTGATGCAGCGCAAGGATTCACCCACGCCCCATCGAGCTGCGAGCAGGAGGCCCGGGCAGGACAGCCTCGGGGAACGTGGTAACGGTCGACTTCCTGTCCAGTCAGCGCAAAGTTTCAAGTTCTGCAGGGGCGCCACTTATTAATTTCGTCGCGATACCGAATAAAACGGCTGGTGATGCATGGACCTTCAAACAGCAATTGTACCAAAATAATACCTGTGGACATTAGTATAAAGATTCATATCCGGATCCCAAAATTGCAAAGTTTATCCGGAAGCCCTCATTTTTGCTGTGCGAACGACAACTGCACAACCTCACGACGCGAAAAGCAATCTTGTTGTCCTTGCCAGCCGGCAAATCTTCTCACAGAGTAATGCCTGGAGTCCCTGAACTGTCCAGAGAGATTGGCTCGAACGGCGAGAAGCTGTGGCGTGCGAGCGACGGCGATGCGTGCTTCACCAGCTGGCCGAGCCAGATCCACACGCCCAATTGAAGCTGGCAACGGTGCGTTACATGGCCCCATGGCAATCAAGCCGTGTCCTTCAGCGCTGCTGCCGAGTTGATCTTTTGAGGGCCAAGATGATGCACCGATCCCGCTTCTGGTTCTTGCGTTGCACTGCGGAGCAGACGCGCACGGCCAGCAAAACGCCATTGTGAAGGATTGGGGGAATCGCCATGAGACTGATCCCCTCCAGCCTGATCTGCTTCGAATAGCGGCAATTGTCTCGCCACGTGCGGCTCGCGCCATCGCACAGATGGCAGTCATCGTGAAGGTTCACGGAACTCCTGCGGAAGTCCGGAAATGGGAGAGCCCCGGACATCTGCTCCGCCAGCAGCGCTCGCTGGCAACGAAAGCCTCGAGTCGTATGGCAACGTCGCAAGAGAATCCCCTTAAACTTTTTGCCATCGTCTGGCATGCGTTTATTATCCAACGGAGAGTTTCGTGGCGCTCGTTTGGCCGCCGCATAGAAGCTGATCTCGAGCCACGCCAGCTCCGGTGCCGATCCCCCCCAACTGGCAAACGTAAAGGCGGTTCTCGTTCGTTTGACTGCCATGGAGAGCTCGACGTCAGCACGACCGGCGTCACGGTCAACGCTGATGAAAAAGATCGTGGTGTGATGGGTGCCGTATCTCTCGGTGGTGACGAGCACCGGTTTTAATCAGTGCCTTTTGCACGGACAGCGACATCTGAGCTTCTCAGCACGAGCCATCAAGAACTCCGACAGCAAAGCCAAAAGCCCATCGCTTTCGACAGCTCTTGCCTCGTGTGACAAAGGCTCCTTCCTGTCTTGCGCCACACCTCCGAAACGCTGGTTGAAGCTGTCGTTGCATTGAACGAAACGCTGTGGCCCTTTAGGATCCAGTCGCGTCACGCTGGTGATGGTTCTGCACGACTCGGGTTCACAAGAACCTGTTCGACAGCGGTTGTCGCCGCCCTGCTTCAATGTGGAGTGTCGGGGGTACGTCATAAGACAGACCGCATCCAGGTGTTCGACCCCCGTTGCTTGTCCGTCAGCTTGCTAGCTTGCTATTCTCGGTTGTTCGGGTGCTCGACTGTCCTTGGAGCTATTTTCTTCAAGCTCGAATGCTCAAGCCCCCAAAGAAGCAGCACCTCGACTGTGCAGCCTGTCGACGCTTTGCAGACTCACCATGGCGACGTCGGACTTAGCGTCGGAGCTGAGCTCGTCGGCAGGTCTCCGCGACATCCACCGGCTGATCAGCGAGTGTCATCTGGTGCTGCAGGAGGACCCAGCCTGTCTGCATACGCGCGCCGTCCGGGGCCACGCCTGCATGAAGGCCAAGCTATGGGATCAAGCGGTGCGTGACTTCTCCGAGATCCTCCGCTGCCGACCGGACGATGTCCACGGACGGTTCAGTCGTGGCATGGCGCTCTTCAAGGGCGGCCGCGTGGACGACGCGCACAGAGACTTCTCGCGCGTCCTTGAGCTGAACCCCAACCATGTCATGGCGCGTTACGCTCGGTAAGGAAGCTCCATTGAGGGCCAGTCGGTCGCGAAACTCCAGTACTCACTTCTCCTTTCGTGTCTAGTGCTGGCTGCTTCAACTCTGAAGGAGAGTTCAACCAGGCCATTCAAGAGTACACACTGGCCTTGCAGCACGATGAAAAGGAGAATGCCGGTGGTTTTCGAGAGAAGCGCCGGATAGGTATGCACGAAAGCGCAGAGCACCTCATCCGGAAGACCATGGGCGGATCTACTGCGCGACAGAGAGGTGCCAGCCATGCTTTAGAGCCCTCTCCATCCAGAGAGAGCAGAGCTAGCTTCTCCGTACTGGAAGGCACTATCGGTCGACCTCCCTTACCGCACCAAGAGCCGACCGTCTTGCAGCAAAATGTGCGACCACGATCCGAATCTGTTCCAGGAAAAAGACCGAGGAAGGTTGTTCAGGTTCGTGTGAACTTGAGTGAATTCGCAACAACTGGAGTGGCCCAAAGCAGCGCCGACTTGAGCGGCAGCATGGCTCCAGCACCAGCACCTCAAAAATCCCAGCAGAACTCGGAACTCGATGCTTCGGCTGTCACTGTTGTCACGCCTTCTGAGGTTCCTAAACCGACTCGTTCTAGCAGTCAAATTCTCGTGAGTCACGCACCTCGAGTTAGAGTCGTTCGTGCAGTACCAAAGACAGTTCGTAGGGTCACTGTAGCCTTATAGCGTAAAATGCCAATGTCTTCCGCTAGGAAGATGGTACTTTAAGGCGCTTACGCTTTCCAATGCGGGTCCAGCGCCTGCGTGAGCACGGCGATGCAGTCTGCATAGTAAAATTCGCCCGACGGGTGGGACTCCAGTTTTGAACATCTTTTTCTCGAATCGGTCGTACGTCACGAACGTAGCCTACGATCACAGCCGAAAAGGTGATAACCAACCTGACCTTCGATTCACGTGCTCTGGTACTGTAGGACCTTCTTGATGATGTATTTCTCGGTTGGATAGGCTCCAAGGTATCGCGTGATCGTACTCACTTCTCTAAAAACATCAACCTAGGTGTAATTTATGCTGAGCTCTCGTAGAAAAGTTCACTCTTGAATGAATGACAGATCCTTTCTTCTCCGTGTCGAACGCAGCGCGGATGAGCATCTTCCGCGCCGCCTCATCGTCGGCTGGTGTCGGGTGATTGCCCGTAGCTAGTGGCATCTTCCTCGAATGAAAGTTCTCTTCTCTAAGACAAGCGAAGGTGCCCGAGATGAAACACTTCCCTGACTCAGGGAAATTAAGTCAAAATGTTACCGAGACTTTGCTCTCCCTGCTCTCCTACCTATCCTACGTCTCAAAGCACGTCGTGGCGAGCTACTGGTGCTCCACTGCAGAAAATGTCAGTCTTTGGACCGACAATGCAGTACGGCTTCGGCTCGATCTCGACGACCACGAACTCGACGTCCGGGGCACCTCCTTCGATGCTGCTCACGAGGAAGAGGTCACCTTGGTGGACGGGTCGGAAGGCGTCAGCAAAGTAAGGCTGCAGGTAGTTGTCGAACAGCTTTTCGCTCAGCATGCCCTCGTCCAAAGTATCGTCGATGGGAAGCACGCGGATGAACTTCCCGTTCGGCACGTCGCTGCCCAGTCCGGTCACCGTGACGTCGTCGTCGATGTCCAGGTGCAGGTTGCGCCGCATGATTGTGCTGACACGTGCTACTCCCGGCTGAGCTTCGTCGCTTTCGTCGAGGTGGGCGAGGGCCACCGCTTTCCTCCCGCCTTGAGTAAGCAGCACCACGTCTCCGTGCGCGACACCCATAGCCTCCATCACACTCCTCTCCAGCGACACTGTCGACTCATCGTCCACCAATGCTGCTGCTACCGAAAGTCGCTTGGGCATTCTTGGGCACTTCAATATCTGGTCGAGTGAATGAGGTCCATGAGGTTCAGCCAGTTTTGAGGACGATCGAGTTGACCTCGTGTTAGTGTAACGTCCCAGGACAAGGTCTGGAGGTGCACTTGTCTTGTCTGAGAGAAGAGCATCACCAGCGCAGGCAAAGAACCGATGTTATTTTATCCATGTCTAGCCAAGATCCCGAGCGTAGATGCCGTTCAACTGCAGCAGCTCCGTGTGCGTTCCTTGATCTTGCCGCCGCTAACCACACAGATCTTGTCGGCCTCGCGGGTTGTCGGCAACCGTTGGGCTTTCACGATCGTCGTGCGCCGCTTTAACGCCACCACCTTGTCCAAACTCCTGCACCACCTTCTCACTCTCCGAGTCCAAAGCGCTCGTGGCCTCGTCCAGCAGCAAAACGTTCGGGTTCTTCAGGATGGCGCGCGCAATAGCGAGGCGCTGCTTCTGGCCGCCCGACAACTGTTCGCCCTTCATGCCCACCTGCGTGTCTTAGCCGTCCGAGAACTGCGTGATGAAGTCGTGCGCGTTGGCCATCTTGGCGGCCTCTTCGATCTCCTGCTGACTTGGCTTCTCCGTCAGGCCGTACGAAATATTCTCGGCGATGGTGCCGATGAAGAGCGTGGGTTCCTGTCCGACGAGGCCGATCTGGCCACGCAACCAGTTCAGATTCAGGTCCTAGATGTTGTGGCCGTCCACCAGCACTTGGCCAACAACGTGGTCATAGAAGCGCTCGATGAGCGAGATGATGATCTCTTGCCTCCTCCGCTGGGACCGCAGAAAGCCACAGTTTGACCAGCTTCAATGGTGAGGTTGCATCCGCAGTGCTTGAGCACGTATCGCAACGACATGTTCTTGAACTCAAGACAGCGGCTGCGCAAGGTGCTTGAGCAGCCATCGGGAACTTCGGTCAACACCTTCCGATGCCTGCCTATATCGTGAAGAGCATGTTCCCACACTAAATGGTCTGAACGGCATGTATATCTAGCTGGACCTTCCAGGGACGTCGAGCACCGCATTCCAGAATGCCGAGCAGTTTTCAAGGACTCGAGCTGGCAGTATGCCCAACCAACCAGAGCATTGTGCTGCGAGTTTGATAACTTCGGACAAATAGGGTCTGACGTGACTGAGGCTCTCGGAACTACACGTCGGATGGGACTCCTCTTCAGCTGATCTTGTTGGGTTACCAACAAAACGAAACCTAGGTGCTGACATGGGCGAGTCGAAGACAGACTCGATCAATTTCCGCGAAGGTGAAGTAGAGTCAACTTGAACTAGCTACGGAGTGTTATTTTTTGTTGTGGTATATTGTCTTTGCATCTCTACGAGGAGCTTCGGAGCGATGCTAACTGAGGGTGATTCAAGGGAGGATGAGCGTACCGCTGGTTTCGATGCTCCCTGAAACTCTACAATCTCAAGCGGGAAAACAGCTGACACCGCTCTGCACTCACCAGCAATACCAGTTTGTTAACGGCATCGGCAGTGCTCCAAGTTTTTCGGGGAGGCCTCCAAGGCCTTCCAGGCCGGGTCCACCATTTTCGCTATCCGAGATCGAGCCACTCCCATCGATTACTTTACTGATGACGGACTTCATGCTTCCAAAAACGGCATGAAAATTGTGATATGACACGACGAAAATAGTTAGGAATGGAATGCATTTGAAGCCGCTGGACGGATGAGTTCGACCTGCTGTGACTGCCAGTCACTGACTGGCAAAGTCCCCACAAGGTGCGTTGCCTCAACTCGACCGCAGAAGAGTTGGCCAATCAATTTCCCAGATAAGCGATCGACAACGTCGACGTTCCGTAAATGCCGCTGTTGCAGGCGAACGTTAGCTCGTCACCTTCTTTCAAGTGTGGGGCAGCAGTGATCGCTCCGAAGTAATCTCCTTCCTCTGCAAGATAAATGCATTTCCCATTCTTCTTCAGCTCACCATCCACACCACAGTAGTCATCTTTTTCACAGCTCATACTGATCCCGATGATGTACATTCCAGGACGGAGAACCTTCACCACTCCATCTTCAACGACCACGATGCATTGATCTGATTCCTCAATGTTCCAGCACAGAATCAAGCTATTCGCTAGCTTGTTGTTCGCCTTCAGCAGCACGCAAGAAGACACAGAAATGCTTGTCGAGCTCGCGGGCTCATTTGCGGTCTGGTTTTGGAGCTCTAGGGCCTCGATCCGTTTTTGACACTTCTACAACGTTGACTCCTGAGCGTCGATGCGCTCACGCGAGATGGGCTCGAGGTTGAAGTCGTACTTGGCCTTCCGGGACGAGTGAAGGACGTGGTAATACATGACCAGCTCCAGCCTGAGAGCCCCATCTTCGCCCACCTCTAGCTTGCGCTTCACGTCTCCAGAATCCTTCAAATCCGGCTTCAGAGCGTCACTGAAAAGCTGGGAACGAGAACGAGTATCAAAATTGTGAGACGGTGTGAGCAAGACTCATTGTAAGTAGCGGCAGTATACCTCAGCATAATCGGCTGCTGACGCGCCGCTGATTTCGTTGCCAGGAGTGATGCAGTCGGCTTCGTCTATGCCGCCGGTGTACCTGTGGTGTGATAGGAAGCACGCTTGAGAAACCAACTTGCCTAGCTCAAGCGTAACGAATTGCGCGTAGACATACCATTGCTTCTTACTGGCGTTCTCCTCCAGGTAGATACTCAGCTTCCCGTTCTTGAACGCAACTGCGTAGCGGTACGACGTATCCCCAATCGAAGTATCGCCCCCGACCTCGATATCTTCGGACGGGACCATGACCCACATCACGATAGGTTATGGAGTACTGCGGAGTGCCAAATGTGAAATGGCCCAGCCCACGAGGCCACAGCTCGTGGTCATCCCGACAAATGTCATGACCATCAATCACAGTGAGAAAACTTCACGCTTTCGCCTAGAATAGGAAGGAAATTCCTAGAGGGAACCATCCATCCAAAGCCTGCGCAGGACTGTGCTGTCAGGTAGCAGAGGTCCGCCAATACCGTAAAAAATTGTATTGGAGCCGACGGTTCTCAATAGTAAAGATTGCAATATGATGACAAACAATAATAAATATTGCCGTAATATTTATTGTATTGGCGTATAAAATAGGCTCGATATTTCGGATTAGAGGGGGATGAAGGCCAAAATCCCAGGAGTTCAAAGAACAAGTAAGGCCGTTGTTATATGTTTTTTACTACAGAAGTGCTACTTTGATAGCGAAAATACAATTTGCATTACAATTAGGAATCCTTCCTCGTCTTCCTCTGCCTCGAGTTCCTGTAGCTACGTATATGCAGTGTCACAACTCAATTTGTGATGTCATCGCGCTTTTCCCGCGACGAAAGTTCGTGTGTGTCCTCCGCTACTTTTCCTATATTTATTGTAAATATTGAGCACAATATCAAATTGTATTGGGAAACGAAGCTTCCAATAATAAATATTTCTAGTGGAAAAATCAAATATTTATTGAATTGCACTATTTTTTTCGACCTCTGTCAGGTAGCGATGCGCTACCGATACGACATCTTGCTGTTCCAGTCAGTCAAGGGCCAAGGGACTTGGCGTTGTTGTGCAGTGGGTCTCTGCTCTATGCATGAACTGTTTCTGCATTGGAGACCGTCGACCAACACTCAAGGCAAAGATCCAATTACGCTTCCTGCTCACCTCAGGAAAGTTCTGTTGGCAATGGACGAAGTGCACTCCGTGTAGTCTCTTTCTGTCATTCTGCAAGTTTCCCAGGCCAAGGCAAAGCGAACATCAAGCTCCGGTACGCCGATCTTCAATATCGCGCTTACCCTCAAAGTCTAATGTTTGTTGTCCATTCAGATGGCCAGCGCTGGTGGAAAGCAGACGAGCGTGAATGAATTCGGCCAGCCCGTCGGCTTCGCTCTGACAGACTGGAGTCCTCCGCCGTTCCCACCGCACACAACGTTGAAGGGGCAATACTGCACTCTGGAGCCTCTGCAAGCGTCACGGCACGCTCGAGAGATCTGGGACGCCCAGGCAAAGGACCCTAACGGGGCTCGCTGGACGTACATGCCGTACGGTCCTTTTACCAGCTTTGAAGAGTTCGAGAAGTGGTGCGTGGCTGGTGAAACCCACTCGGACCCGCAGTTCTACACCATCGTCGTGGATGAACACGCGGTAGGATTCATCTCTTACCTTCGTATTACTCCGGCTCACGGCACCATCGAAGTCGGTCACGTTTACTACTCGCTGGCATTGGCGAAGACCCGCGCCGCGACTGAAGCTGTTTACCTTCTCGCGACCAACGCTTTCAAGCTCGGCTACCGGAGGTTTGAGTGGAAGTGCGACAGCTGCAACTCGCCATCGCGTGCTGCGGCTACCAGACTCGGATTCACTTTCGAAGGGAAGTTCCGTCAAGCTATTGCGTACAAGGGCCGCAACCGCGACACCACGTGGTTCTCGATCACTGACGGTGACTGGAGTGGCGGCCTGAAAGGAGCATTCGAGCGCTGGTTGGGCCCAAGCAACTTCGACGAGAATTGCCAGCAGACACTGAGGCTGTCGGAACTGACGGCTCCGTTCGTGCATGCGATCTTGTGAGTGAACTGGTTACCATCGTTTCTGAACGAAAAAGTGAGAGGAAGAATGAAGTCCCATTGTCAGCCAACGCGCTTTGAAAAGATAACCTCATTCGACTGCTTCGAATTATGTAGTGAATGGGTCTGAGTCACGTAGCAGAGAAAACTTTCATGGCAAAGAGCTGGAGTCGACGAATGGAGCGGTCAGCTTGGATAGCTTGAGCTTCTGCTGGCCCTTCCCATCAAAATTGCTCGGTTCCAGCCAATGTTCATAGGCGTTCTTCAAGCCAGCGTTCCAGTCGCAATCGATCATCGAAAACCAAGTCGTGTCCCTGTTGCGACCTCGATGCACTTGAGCTTGGCGGAAATGTCCTTCGTACATGAAGCCAAGTCTGGAAGCAGCACCCCGCGACGGCTTGTTGCAACTGTCGCACTTCCACTCCAATCTCCTGTATCCGATCTGGAATGCGTTTGCAATGCTGAGATAGAAAGCTTCGGTAGCTACGCGGGTTCTCGCCAGTCTTGGAGAGAAGTAGACGCCGAGTTCCAACACTCCGTGGGTCGGCTGGATGTGCGTGTAGGCGACAAACCCAGCCGCGTGTCCCTCGTCGACAATCATGTAGAACTGCGTATCCGTTGAGTGTTCAGCCTCCACACTCCATTTCTCGAGCTCGTCAAAGCTCGCAAATGGTCCGAACGGCATGTACGTCCAGCTGGACCCTTCGGGGTCGTCGGACATTGCATTCCAGAAGTCTTGAACGTGGCGAGCAGCAGTCAAGGGTTCGAGCTGACAGTAACGCCCAACCAGAGTGTTGAACTGCGGCATCTGTGGGGGCGTCCACCCTTCCAGTGGAAATCCGATAGGCTGCCCGAACTCGTTCACGGTGCTCATGATCGCTTGGACGGGGCAGGCGAGTTTGAAGAATGGAAACCGTGAGCACCGCTCATTTGGCCCTGAGCGAATGTAAGCCGGAAGAAGTTTCCTGCGGAGGAGCGAAGAGTTTCTTGCAGCAAATCGTGAATCTTTTACATCGAAACTCGTGGACGACGCTGGATCTGTCAACTTTGGCAGCTCGGGCTGACTCATTCTTGCTGGAGCTCCTGCCAAACCAAATCCCAGTCTGCAAGCTACAGAAAAGCTCGAGTGCGATTGCATTGCATTATCTGTACGCGCAGAGTGAAGGTCACACATGCACTCCTTTTGCTTCATCTCCAGGTGAAGCCAAGTCTTCAACGGATCCCGAGGAAACGGGCTCGCTGCCCAGCTTCAAACTTCGCGAATACCATTTGCGATCTCGGAACGCCCCGACAAATTTGAGGACAAACAGGAACAGGCAGGCTGAGGTGGCAAGGTCTCTACTGTCACCATCTTGTGCAAATTGAGACGGTTCGTCTCTGCTGCAAAACTTGAACACGGCCGACGCTTCCTTCTTTGGCGTGAAGCTCCCGATTTATCTGCCACAAAGCTTCCCCTGCAATGAGTACCAGTGAACCATCAACCTTGTGCTTTCACTGTGAGGCATTTGAAGAATTTGGTCCAGTAAGTCTTGATTCTCATAAGATTGCTGAATCATGCAGGAGAAGGAAAACAAGGACTCCACAAAACTGGTTGAAACAGGAACGGATCCAGCGCGGGAGTTGCAACTGGCAGAACACAATAGTATTGTGCAGCTATCCCCGCTATCGAACAGGAAGTTACGTGATCGATCGCCTCTCCTCCGTTGTCGACCAGCAATTTCGACTGTAGAACACAGGGCCAGCTCACCATCCCGTGCTGAGCCGGTTCGCCCGGCAAAGCTCGATTCGCTATCTCGATGCAAGAAAGTCTCTCTCGAAAAAATGAAGAACAGCCGTTTGCGCGCCTCGTATTCATTGCGGTCTCCAACAGCGCGTGTGCGGCCGATGGTTCAGCAAGACGGAGGGCTCATTCCGCTTTTCCTCCTCTCAGTCACACTCCTCTCGTTTCAGCTCTTGCTCGATCAAGCTCCCCAGGATGCTACGTGGTCTCTCACTGTTCGCTGCTGTCCTCATTGGAGCCGCTAGTGCTGGTCCGTGCGATATCTACGGCGCAGCCAAGACGCCTTGTGTCGCTGCTCACAGCACCGTTCGTGCCCTGTACGATGACTTCGCGGAGCACATGTACCAAGTCAAGCGCAACGACGGCAAAACCCTGGACATCATGCCTCTGGCCGCCGGCGGCATCGCCGATGCTGCAGCTCAAGACACGTTCTGCCAGGGCTCCGTGTGCATCATCACCATTATCTACGACCAGAGCGGCAAGGGGAACCACTTGACCAATGCCCCCGCTGGAGGAGCGAAGAAAGAGGACGATGGCCATGCCATTGCTGATCGCCTGCCGATCACCATCAACGGCCAGAAGGCGTATGGTGTGTGGATCGAAGAAGGCATCGGCTACCGCAACGATCTTACCGCTGGAATTCCCATTGGAGACGACGCTGAGGCCATGTACATGGTGGCGGACGGCACGCACTACAACGGTGGCTGCTGCTTCGACTATGGCAACGCCGAAACTACCAACAATGACGACGGTCCTACAACGATGGAGGCGCTGTACATCGGTAACAACACCATGTGGGGATCCGGGGAAGGCACAGGTCCGTGGGTCATGGCGGATCTCGAAGACGGTCTCTTCGGCTGCGAGAACCCGAAGCAGTGCACGACCACCCCGTCGGTGAAGTACCCGTTCCTGGTGGCCATGCTCAAGGGCCGATCGGGCGGCACCTTTGCTCTCAAACAGGGCAATGCGCAGTCTGGAGCTCTTGAGACCACCTACGACGGTGCTCGCCCGAAGGGGTACGAGGTCATGAAGAAGCAGGGAGCGATCGTGCTCGGTATCGGAGGCGACAACAGCAACTGGGCCTCTGGCAGCTTCTACGAAGGCGTCATTGTGAGCGGCGACCCAACGAACGACACTGACGATCAGGTGCAGGCCAACATTGTCGCCGCCGGTTACGGTAACGCGGGTAGCAGCAGCGAGCCTGGCACTGTGCGTCCGG
>JAABLK010000527.1:0-23984 GCA_012295415.1 Phytophthora chlamydospora | reverse complement strand
AAGACAAACTCGACGTCTACGACAGAAGAGGTCCCCCACGAAGAGGTGGAGGAGGGTGTGGGCTTTACGCTGCAGTCTGTTCCGTAAGCGCTAAAGCGGAATTGTCACCGTGGATAGCTGTAGCGGGGGGGGGTACTGTTGGTTGCGTGTTGGAAAAGCCTCTGGTGTGTAAGCTTCAAGTCTCCGAATGGAGCGTCGAAGTTGCGATTGTTGTTACCGGACCGCTTGGCAACATTGGAGAGTCGATCATGGGGACGCAGTTTAGTGAGAACACAAGTCGAACTGGTTGAAGACTACGACTTGTGGGCCACTGCCGACGGACGTTGCACTAGCCAGGGGTGTTCCTTGTCGGTTGTTGCAGCAACGTACCTCTCCATCTCACTGGCATGCGAACTTGTCGACCGCATGCAAGCGTGTCGTAAAAGCCACGCAGCTCTTGGATTTCAGGTTTGCGGTGGCTGTGCGTCTGGTTAAAGGACCTCCGTCATGGGTACCGCGACACCGCAGTCTGTTGCATTTTGTTGTTGCGCTCGAAGTTGCTGAGTTCTGGTGCGCAGGATGGGATCGGAGCGCGTGGGAAGTCGTTCACCTACAACGGTATGCACACTGCCATCCAAGTGCCGTCTATCCAAACTGGAAACATGCAGACTCCTTTCTCCGAGAACTTGTTCTTTTGTGACGCAGCAGTCGAGAGCTGCTAGCAACAATCGCAACTTCGACATTCATTTTTGACAGGGGGTGAATACACGCGCCAGAGTCTCAACAAACTGCATCCAGGATACCCCAACTTTATTGACGCCACACCGCCCTTGTCTCCTAGAGCACGAGACCCGCCGCCTGCAGGTTGCGTGCACGCCAATACACCGCAGACAGCAGCCCAAACATTGCCCACACCGCGACCGTCGCCAGCACAGCATAGCTCACTGTGAAAGCACTGCAGCTTTCGTAGTCTCTGATCTCCGTGAACACAGGGTCTCCGTTACCGTCCTTCTTCTTCAATCGAAGCTCCTGCCGCGCCTGCTTCTCCTTGAGCGCGTACGTGGCCACCACCGCCTGGGTCTCATGCATCTGCTGGTACTGGATCTCCTCCTCCTCGACGGAGATCTGGCGCGACAAGCTCATGATGAGCAACTCGTCTTCCTAATTGTCGTCTCGCTGCTGACTGTTGCTGACTACAGCCCTTCCAGAACGCCAGGCGAGCCCAGGTTGGCGTAATCGAGCTCTATGACGCGCACGTCCATGCTGTGCTCACACTTCCTCTTGAACTTGCCGCAGCCAGAGTGTGAGCTCATGAACCTCACAACGAAAGACTGTGTAGGTAACCGGCTCGTGCACTGCACGCCATGGAGATGCCAGCTTCAACTTCTGCCAATCTTCATTGGTCAAAACTTCTTTGACTACCACGTGGTAGTCATTTTCTTGACTTCCCGGTCTACTTTTCTTGTGAGCCAACCAAAAAGCACTGGCCTCCCCCTATCGATTGTGTCATTCTCCCTTTGAATCGTCGAAGAAGCGCCCCGACTAAGGAAGTATGAGCAAGTTGAATAGCGAGCTGCTGTCGCAGGCCGTGGACGACATCCTGGCCTACTCGGCCGGCGAGACCGTCAACGTCAACGGCGATGAGGTGAAGGGCAAGAAGCGTAACTTCAACGAGACCATCGAGCTGCAGATTGCGCTCAAGAACTACGACCCGCAAAAGGACAAACGTTTCAGCGGCACGTTCAAGCTGCCGACGGTGCCCCGTCCCAACATGAAGATCTGCGTGCTCGGTAACGCCATCCACTGTGAGATGGCCGAGAAGGAGGGCTTTGAGTACATGACGGTGGACGACCTGAAGAAGTTCAACAAGAACAAGAAGGTCATCAAGAAGTTCGCCAAGAAGTACGACGCCTTCCTGGCCTCGGACACGCTGATCAAGCAGATCCCGCGTCTGTTAGGTCCTGGTCTTAACAAGGCTGGCAAGTTCCCCACCCTGGTGACGGCCAACGACTCCCTGACGGAGAAGGCCGACCAGGTGCGCGCCACCATCAAGTTCCAGATGAAGAAGGTCATGTGCCTCAACGTTGCCATCGGCCACGTGGCCCTGGACAAGCAGCAGATCGTGGTCAACACGCAGCTGGCTGCCAACTTCCTGGCCTCGCTTCTGAAGAAGCACTGGCAGAACATCAAGGTGCTGTACCTCAAGTCCACGATGGGCCCCCCGATCCAGATCTTCTTCTAGATTTGCTTTGCAAAGCCTGCTACTCCTGGGCTTGACGCTGCCTTTGTGGTGGTGCAAGCATCAAGACGTCTCACCGTTGCGCCGTTACAAGCGCTACGGAAGCTACTTCGACACGTACTGATTACAATTTGAAGGGATTCGTTACTCAGTCAAAGACCTCTCGGTTGTTTGTTTCTTTCTTCTTGTTGGACTTTGAGATGGCGGAAGGAGAAAATACGATTCCCAAATTCTTGATTCTAAATGTTACAACGCCGTTGTCAAATTCTAAACCGAACAAGAACAATGGAGTCGAAGGAGAGGGGTAGTTGATGCGTACGAGCCACGTATATAACCACTGCATACGCGATAAGCACTCTGCTGCACGCCTACGGGGGCGTGCGCTGCGCTGGTGTTGCTGTCTTGAATCTGCACTATCCTAAATGCCCGCTCGTGGCGCACCTCAAGTCTACGAGGCCGTTGCTTTTTACTGGGCTGGGGCTGACCTGCTTAGAAGTTGATGGGCTTGTCGAACGCGGCCAGACACGCCTCCTTGAACGCCTCGCTCAGCGTCGGGTGGGCGTGGCACGTGCGCGCCAGGTCCTCGCTGGCGGCGCCGTACTCGATGCCGATGACGCCCTCGGCGATCATCTCGCCGGCGTTGCTGGCGATGATGTGCACGCCCAGCAGCTTGTCCGTCTTCTTGTCGGCCAGCACCTTGACCAGGCCGTCGGCCTCGGCCACCGTGCGGGCGCGGCTGTTGGCCATCATGGGGAACTTGCCCACGTTGTACTCGACGCCCTCGGCCTTGAGCTCCTCCTCCGTCTTGCCCACCGACGCGAACTCGGGGAACGTGTAGATGACGCCGGGGATGGCGCCGTAGTTGACGTGGCCGTGCTTGCCGGCGATGTTCTCCACGCAGGCGATGCCCTCCTCCTCGGCCTTGTGGGCCAGCATGGCGCCCTTAATCACGTCGCCGATGGCGAAGATGCCGGGCACCTGCGTGCGGAAGGCGTCGTCCACCTCAATGCGGCCGAGCTTGTCGGTCTGGATGCCCATCTGCTCCAGGCCCAGGCCGGCCGTGTAGGCGCGACGGCCCGTGGCAACGAGCACGGTGTCGCACTCGATGGTCTTGGCGTCTCCGCCCTTGGAGGCCTCCGTGGTGAGCTTGACGACGTCTCCGTTGACCTCCGAGGCGGTCACCTTGGTGCCGAACTGGAAGTCCAGGCCCTGCTTCTTCAGCAGCTTGGTGAACTCCTTGACGGACTCCTTGTCCATGCCGGGGCAGGCAGCGTCCTGAAACTCCACGACAGTCACCTTGGAGCCAAGGCGCTTGTAGACCGAGCCCAGCTCCAGGCCAATGACGCCGGCGCCGACCACCACGAGGTGCTCAGGCACGCGGTTGAGCGACAGAGCGCCCGTGGAGTCAATGATCTTGCCAGCGGCGTTGTCCACCGGCACGGGGGGAAGAGGGGTGACCTCCGAGCCCGTGGCGATGATGATGTTCTTCGCCTTCACCGTCTCGTTGCCCTTGTTGTCGTTAAGTGCGACGGACACCTCGCCCTGAGCCGAGACCTTGCCGTAACCCTTAATGTACGTGACCTTGTTCTTCTTGAAGAGACCCTCAATGCCGCCCGTGAGCGTCTTGACGGCCTTCTCCTTTGCCTTCATCATCTGCGGGAAGTTGGCCTTAACCTCGGGAGCGTCGATGCCGTAGCTCTTGAAGTCGTGCTGCGCCGTGTGCAGCAGGTGCGTCGAGTGCAGAAGCGCCTTGGACGGGATGCAGCCCACGTTGAGGCACGTGCCGCCCAGCGAGCCACGAGACTCGACGCAAGCCGTCTTCAGGCCCAGCTGGGAGGCCTTGATGGCCGCCACGTAGCCGCCCGGGCCGCCGCCAATCACCACAACGTCGTAGTCGGACGAGGCCGAAGAGAAGGCGCGCGCCGTGAGCGACGAGCGCATCACCACGGAGCGGCGCGAGATCGAGGCCAAGTTACGCAGCATGTTCGTACTAATGAGATGTTCCTTGTTGGGTGGGGGGGAGCAGGCGGAAGCGGAAATGGCAAAGCTGCGGCTACCAAGCAGCAAAGCGGCGGGTTTTACCGGCAGTACGAGAGAGCTGCGACATGAAAGCTGACATAAATTGTAGTTTTTCACGCAAGGAGGCCGGAACAGGGTACTCTAAACGCGCATTTGGACCTGGTTTTAGACGATTTAATGGATAAAGTGTCAACAAGCGCACTATTTGACCCCGGCCCGACGTCGACGCGCTGATTGGATGCAGTTGGCGTGGAGCACACAACGCGGCACACAGAAGCTGTGTGCTCCAAAGGATAAAGACGCGGGACGGTCCTGCCGGATCTGCACCAAATTGGCGCTCCTGTGTGATGGGTAGACCAAAGGCAATGGGCGTCATGGACACCGCAGCGCTTGAAGGCGACGCCGCCGGCGAAAGCAGCAGAGTGGTGTGCCACACGCAAGATACGCCACACCAGCTCACATAATGACAAGTGGACCACACCCGGTTCCGGATGTCATCATCATCAATAGACAATCCAGCCAGGCCCAAGTCCTGCATCGCTTCCCATGCCGGCCGACGCGGAGTTCTCAGGGCGCCAGGGCGACGATGTGCATCTGACCGAGGAGGCCAAGTATAGCACGGCTCCTCCGCACAGAAATGGCCGCTGCTGCGTGCGCTACGGCCGCACGCGCGTGCTGTGCTCGCTGTCGAGCAGCTACGGCTACTTCCCGGCCACGTGCCACGTGGGGCCGCACTGGGGCTGCATGCTGGTAACGTACTGCCTGGCCGTGTGCCCGGCCTTCTTCTTCTTCGCCCACGACATGCTGCTGGGGCTCAAGGTGGCGCTGCTGGTCTCCATCTGCCTCTCCACCGTGTCGTTCACTATGGTGGCGTGCAGCGACCCCGGCGTGGTCTTCCAGGACCTGGAAGTGTCGGACCAGCTGCAAGGAGACATCGAGACGGGCATTATCTGCGGTATGTCTGTGTGTTCTAGAGCTCTCCGAGCGTGTGTAGGCTGTCTAATGAGGTTATCGTGGCTCTTCCAGCTCAATGCGAAGTGCGGAGACCGCTGAACGCGTCGCACTGCTCCGACTGCGGCGTCTGCGTGCGAGAGGTTGGTGGAGGTGCTGTTAGCAGTAGGGACTGCATTGCAGCTGACGAGGAGTTCTGTTATTATCTGTTGCTACTGCAGCTGGATCATCACTGTCCGTGGACTGGCAAATGCGTCGGCGAGCGCACCATCAAGTGGTTCTACGTGTTCCTCACCTGCATCTCGCTGCACTGCATGCTCATCGCCGCTGTGTGCCTCGTCACCTTCGCTGCAAGATAAACATCAACGCAATCCTCAAGTTATAGCAGCCGTCGAGCAGCCGTGAACACTCCATTACAGGCACTATGTTGTTGTTGCTGCGAGGAGTGTAAGGCTCAAAACGATTCTCGTCACTGTTGATCAACTCTACGTGTATTTGTTGCTCGCACGAGCGAAACAAAGAATTAAAAAGTAAGGAGGGGCGAGGCTGCTCTACAGCTCGTCCTTCTCGGCCTTCTCCTCCTCGACCTCCTCCTCGGTCTCTTCCTCCGCCTCCTCCTTGGTCTCGTCCGCCTCTTCGGCGGCCTCCTCCTTGGACTCGTCCTCGTCCACGTCCTCGTCTTCATCCTCGTCGGTCTCCTCCGTCTCCGTGTCCTTCTCGGCCTTCTCGGCCTCCTTGGCCTCGGCCTCCTTCTTGGCCTTCTCCTCGTCCTGGATCTGTTTCTTCTTCTCCTTCATGGCCTCCGTCTTGGCCAGCACGGCCTCCTCGTGGGCGTTGAACTCCTCCTCGCTGTCCGTGACCAGGATGTCGTCGAACAGGGTGCCGCTCTTGACCTGCCACAGCTCGAAGCCGATGGCGCCCACGTTCTTGGCCACGTTGTACATGGCGTCGTCCTCGAAGTAGTCGGGGTTGTCAATGAGCGGGTGCACCCACTCGCCCTTGTACTCGGGGTTGTCAATCATCTTGGGCTTCCAGTCGCCCTTGAACTCGGGGTTCTCGATCATAGCCGGCTCCCACTCTCCGTCGTCCTCGTCGTCCCAGTCCTCGGGCTTCTCGGCGTCCGGGTCGGGGATGGTCTTGGGGATGTTCTCGTATCCCTCAGGCTTCTTGTCCTCCGGGTCCGGGATCTGCTTGGTGTCCACCCAGTCCTCAGGCTTGGACTGGTTGGGGTCCTTGATCTGCTTCTCCGGCTGGAAGGGCCAGCTGTCGGCCAGCGGGCCTTCCTTGACGGCCTTGCCATCAATGCGGACCTCGTACGTGTTGTCCTGCTTGATCACGAACGAGTACACGTGCGCGTCCGTGTCAGATTCGGCCCGGATCGTGTCCTTGTGGTCCATGTTGACGGCTTCCTCGCCGGGACGCGCGTAGTTGAGGATCGCGTGCGTCTTCTTGGTGCTGCCGCAAATATCGGGGCCGAACATGACGTTGTAGGGCGAGTCGCCGCCGAAGTTGGCCTGGTCCACGTCCGCCGGCAGCAGCTTGATGTACGCGCCGCCGCAGTCGAGCTTCTGCTCATGCTGCACCAGGTACGACAGGAACAGGTCCTTGCCCTTGTTGTCCAGTGGCTTGTCGAACTTGGCCGTCAGCGCGTAGAAGCGCGCGTCCTCGCTCGTCTTGATGGCCTGGTCGCCCTCCTCCGTGAAGTACTTGCCCGCCACCTGCTCGAACTTGCCCACCTCGGCCGCAGGCTTCCACGTGGAGGCCACCCAGCGGCCCTCCCAGTCGGCGTCGTCGAAGGTTTCGCGGAAAATGGTCTCGGCCTGGGCCACAGTGGCCGCCACAGCGGCCAGCGCCACCACGAGCTTGGTCAGCATCTTTTAAAGAAGAAGGAGTGTTGGTCGGGCTCTTGCTTGAAGCAGCGCAAATTCTCGAATGGCCTCACGATTCCATTGCCCTTCAACCGCGGGTCGGATCGCCACGTGGACGGTTGCCGGTGCGCCTTAAGTACGAAAAGGCCACGTGGTTTGTGGTGTACGCCACTTTATTGTGTACACAAGTCGTACACAACTTCAACCTCGGGACCAACACTCCTGCCGCAACGAGGGACGGAAGTGGCGTGGCTCACGGTCCGCCCCTTGCGTGTCTGCCTTGACGATTTTACAGTCGACATGAACTCAAGGTCATCAAAGCAACCTTGGTCGCCATCGAGCGTTTTACTGCTGCCAACCAACAAAGATTCCACTTCGTCGCACGTGTCCGAACCCCCCCCGTACGACACAGTCGTCCTCGCCACCAACTCCCAAATTGCTGCCACGTAGTCTCCGGAGCTTCTAGAACTTCCTTCGACAACCACAACAACCAGTTGCACGAGCTCATGCTTTGCCGATCTCCATATGTCGTTGTCAGAGACGAGATTTCTTGTTCGAGTTTCCGTCGGACATTCCACAACAAATACACGACGGATGGAGGTTGCTGGAAGTTGCGTGTTTCCCAACCGATCCGAGGGCTGGATGATCCAGTTGGTAGTTTGGATTCAAGCAACGTGACAGTTTGTATATTGAACCCAGTCTCTTCAGCCTCATCCATTCCTTCACGACGCCACTTCCGCCTTGATATCTACAAACGGGGCGTCTTTGATGGTCGTCATCGTGCATCGACTCTTGGCCTTTTATCGCCAGTGGCGTAACGAAAGGGGCCCTTGAATCGACGAGGATCCAGAGGCATTCGCGGAGCTACTAAACAGCGTGCACTCTACTGGTAACACAGCACTGCTCCTGGCCGCTATGTCCACTTCAGACTCAGTAGAGATTCGCGACTCGAAGACGCGACTCATGATGGAGTTCGGCGCGAAGCTACAAGGCAGCAGTCCTTTTCTTGAGATAAACTTCACCGCAGCAGTCGTCGATCATGGCTCTTTGCGCAGAAGTGCAGTCGTGTCTGTGCTTGTGGTTGTCTGAGTGCGCGAGGACTTGCTTGGTCGACGTCACGAATTCTGCGAGCCACGGACATGAACTATCATGGAGTTACGAGGTGTTTATTGTCTTCGGGGCAGGCCGTCGATGTGGCCCGCTGCTATTGTTGCTGTCATTCGATCGACGGGCTTCGCTCGCGCTACTGGAGCAACTAGTAACTTTTGGCAGGGAGCAAAACCAGTCGCTCATCTGTCGCTGAGCGAGGAGTTCGCGGCGGCGTGGAGGGGACTGGTTGCGTAGACAGCAAGGGCTTTGGTCACCAGCAGAAGGAGACTCACCGAGGACCTCGAATGGTATTGATACATATTATGGGGGTGCAGCATTGGCCTTTGGCCTTGCCGAAGCTTCTTTGAGCGGTGCAAGTAGATAACATCTCGCTTTAGCGCTTTGTACTCCACCACCAACGTATTCACCCAAGATCGAGACGTGATTCGAATGCAATTTATGAAAAGCATAGTGGCTTGTGAAGGCACCCCACTGGTTTGCCACGCCCCTCTTGTCATTTGAAATAGGAAGGTCAGTGTTTGAAACGGGCTTCTACACGACACCAGGACGCTCAAGGTGGATCTCCAAGTACTCGACACAAAACCTCGCGATCCCCTCCGTGTCGTTCTCCCCACACGCCAGTAACCAGGTGGACAGATACAAGCGCACCTCGATGGGGAAAGCTGCAATCGACGAAGGAAACACCTCGACAAACGGGTTTCCACCGAGCAGCTTCGCGCCAGCGTTGATCATCATCCGTGACTTCTCACGGCGACCAGCAACGGAGCTAGTCTGGCAAGTAGCAGATGCTGTACAACCAGCCGAGTTCATGTGGTTCAAAGGCGACGTCATCTCCGCTTTCCCCCCAGCAAGCTCCACAGTCGCTTCTTGATTCCGTCAGGGTCAGTGACGCTGGAAGTAGAGCACTCGATGCAGTTGCTCAGGGCTCGAGTTCAGCGCAGCGTAACGGAGGAATGAATCGCATTTCGTCGTGCTCAAGAGCAGCGCCCGGTCTTGCTGGTCGAAGACGTGGAGCACTCTGTGCGCTCTGATCGCTGCTTCAGTACAGCGCCATGCATTGGCGTATCGCCCTCCATGTTCTGGTACTCCATGTCTGCGCAGTCCTCTTTCAGCAACAACTCGACGCTGAACGAAGCTCCGCTGTCCACGCGCACGGACTCAGCGAAGGCTTCACCCTCGCTCGCCGGAGTCGATGATGGTTCGTATGATCTTGTTGCGGGAACCAACCATTCGTTCCGACGATCGCGCGTGCGAGCACCGTCCGTTTGGAATGCGATCTTGTCAGGAGTCGCCTGCGAGACCTGTCAAGCTAATATACTCACTTTGCTATTTGCTTCGAGCCGCACAAGTCTCCTCAGTCACCTGCACCGTCGACCAGAGCCCCCTACAAAGTGCTCTGGTCTCCAACTATACGCTTCCTCGCTCAAAGTGACCGTGAATACCTCTCTTTTGCTCAAGTTTGTCGTATCTGGAGTGGGAGCGACCATATTTGCAGCAATGAAGCTATGCAGCCTCCGAAGCCTCGGCGCTGTGGCCAGCCTGCTGCTCGCCAGCAGTGGCATAGTGTCGACCGTGAAACTCAAGGCCACCAGCACCTACCGTACATCATCCTTCATTCAGCCCGATTGCCCCACTCCTCGATTTCTCGAGACGGTATCCGCGGTGGTGAAACCCGACTGCGCTGAAGCAGACACGACCCCGTGCACAGCCCAGAATGTACTAATAACCGGGTGCATTTTCGACTTGAAGACGTGTACACTCGATGTAAAAAAAAAAACCTGGTGCGTTACCGACTCATCCTTTGAAGCGGATTTCGCCACAGCGTTTGGAAGTGCCCCGTTGATTTTAGCTTTCGGCGGCTTCTACCGGGTATCTGGTGACGCCCCGTACATCATCCATGCCACGTACACGGGCGACACGGCGTGCGCTTCCGACAAGCTGACGGCCCTGACAGCGTATAAAGCCTGGGGGTGCTCCACGGACGACGACGGCTGCTTCGAAGTCATGGCCGGCGCGGGGGGCCTGGATACGACGATTTCGCGTTTTAACATCCTTGGTTGCTATTCCCCTGATTCTGTAACTACGCTGACGAGTACGGATTTCGCCTGCAAGGCAGTCGGTGCCAACAGCGAGAAGTTCTTCAAAAAGAACTGGCCCACAGCACTCGACGTTGCGGGGGTCTATGCGGGCTGTGACAAGGGTGCTTCAAAGCTGGTATTTACTGCTGCCACAGCGGACACGTGCACTGTGACTTCGAAGACGTGCGCGGCCCACAGCAGCCAGGACTGCACGACCTCAACGGAGTATGGTTGGTACGCGAGCGATGCTATTGACGGGCAGTTCGTGATGATGGAGAGGTACACTGCAGTCACTGCTGGTTGCCCTGCTGACGAACGCGTCGACATCACCGCGCTCGCGGCTGATGGCGACTGCTATAAAGACGGGAGCAAGAGCTTCAAGGTGCTGTCTAGTAGTGGCGGCGCGTCGGTCATCTCGTTCGCGGACGCTGCCTGTGTAACGATTGATGGGGCTGCTATCGACGTGACAGCGGAGCAGCTATATGGCAACACCTGTGTCGACGACGAATATAAGTTCTTCTTCAATGGACCGCTCCCCCATGTGCTCAGCGTCGCGGTGCTGTATGGAGCGACAGACTGCTCTGGAGCTCCTTCAAAGCTGACCTTTACGCGTGTTGCAAGCAGCTCCACATGCTCTGCAATGCCTTGGACGTGTGGGGCTTCTTCAACCGCCGGGGACTGCACAACCAGGTCAGCCTACCTTAACTACGCAGCTAGTGCGTTTGGAAAGGTGCCCCATCTGATCAAGAAGATGTACAGCGGCGCTAATTGCTCCTCCGAAGGTGAGATTATTGCCTACGCTGCTGATGGAGAGTGTCATGCGGATGGTACGGGTAGCTTCAAGGTGGTGCCCGGCACGGGGGGCTTTGGGGCGACTATCACAACGTATCCGGCCCCCGGGTGCGCCCGAGCCAGCACACCAGTTATCGTTGCTAGCACCGACTTAATTGGTCACCGCTGCGTCGGCAACACCGCCGAGTACTACACGGGGAAAACGTGGCCAGTTGCTTGGACATCTGTCGCTGTTCACGACGTGGCTGCCTGCGAGTTCGCCCCAGTGAAGCTCGAGTTGACCACTGCTACTTGCACTAAACCCGCGTCGGCATGCGAGACGAAGACAGTGGGGGAAAGCACAGCAGCGGAGACGGTCTACCTCGCTAAGAGCTGCATCGTGACTTCGGATCACATTCCGGAGATTGGTGAGGCTTTCGGGATGACACCTTTCGTGATCCAAGAGAAGTACACGAATGCTTTCTGCGCGTCCCTGAGCTCCGTGACAGTTTACGCAGCAGACGACACGTGCCACACTGGAGCAGGCGCCGCCTCCAGCTTCAAAGTCACGTTGAAGACCGATGGCACGGCTGAGATCAAGACATTTAACTCGACGGATTGCAGGGCGAACGGGGCCTCCCCCGTCGTTGTTTCCCCCGACGCGCTCGCGAATAATTTGTGTGTCGGCGGCACCATCTCGAGCAAGTTCTACGTCGGCGGACAGCCTGGCAAGCTGGCAGCAGTCACGTCCTACACAGACGCAGCTTGCACCAAGCCAGTGCAAGTCCTGTTCACGAGCACGGTTACCTGCGCAGCCCCAGGAACCCCCTGCACTGCGTTGGCGTCAACCGGTTTGTACGTCAAGAATGCCTGCACTAATGACCGGACGGCCTTCCTCGGAGGGGTCTTCGGTGACAGGCCTCGTGTAGTCGCGGAGGTTTTCGGGGACGGCAAAAGGGGCGCCAAGTGCGGGATCCTGCAAGGCATGGTTGCGTACGTCGCTGACGCGCAGTGCTTCAGAACTCTTGATGCCGGGGGAAAGAGCGTCAGCGTCACGGTGGACGCCGGTGGTGCGACCGTCAGCATGTTTGACGGACTTGGTTGCTCGGGCGCACAAACTGCGATTGTGGTGACCGAGGACGCGTTGGCCGCGCACACGTGCGTCGAGGACAGCAACATGAAATTTTATTTTGGCGGGACAGCACCGACCACGACAGCCACGACACCAGCAGCAACGACTGCGGCTAGTACTGGCTCCGGTACGTCGGGTGCGGCATCGTTTCCCCACGGATCGATGCTCGGACTGCTGGCTACGACCGGAGCACTCGCTGGATGGTTCGTTGCCACCATGGCTTAACCAGGATCGGCTCCGTCGTGGATGACGGCCCACGAGCACGGACTCCGGCTCGTCGGTACAAGTCAGTATGCTCTGCTAGTAGGACTGCAAAGCTGGCCTTCCGTGTCTGGGACGCACCGTGCTTGATGAGCAAGGTGGTGGTAACCCGCAAGCTTTGAACGCCGATGCAGTGATGTGGCGGTGTTTCCCCTTGCTGCAGAGAGCACAGCTTGTAAGTCAATGGTGGCGCCGCTGGAGTGGAGAAGGGTAGCAACCTCGTGTGCGTCATCAATAGTCGCGTAGTGTATTACAATAGTGCCGTCTCGCCACGGTGACATCGCTTGTCAACGTCGGCATGCTCGATTCATGAACATTGTGCCTCGTTTTATGGTTGAGCTGTAAGCAGGAGCTTGGACGTTGAAAAGTGAGGCTTGTCGTTGCTTTTGTGAATGGCACCATAGTAACTAACACACTCGTGCACAACCACCTCATGGAAGAACAGCTTTCCAGGCAGCATGCACGAATACTCTTCGGTCGAGCGGCTACGCGTACGGCACTACGAAAGACGACATGACTTCGAGCTGAGCGCTGTTCCGCCTACAAAAGAACCTCCGAGACATCCTTACTGCTGTCCAGTGTTGGTGTTTTCAACGCGTTGCTGGCCACGATACAGCCTCTTTGGGACACATTTCCAGCCCAGGTTCGTGTATTTCACCCGCAGCCACGTCCAGCACCAGTACAAGAAACGCCATTTCGCGCTCGTTGTAAAGTGTTGGACTGTCCTGTCCTCGATGCTTCAGTGTCGCCAGCCCGTCGACAAGCTTGCATCTCCAAGTGATTCAATTACATTTCGAAGCACTGCGTCTCACAGTCCGCCCCTTGTGTGTGTGCACTAACGATTTTACAGTCGACATGAACCCGAGGTCATCAAAGCAACCTTGGTCTCCATCGAGCGTCTTACAGTCGCCAGCCAACAAAGATTCCACTACGGCGCAAGTGTCCTCCTTCACGGCGGCGCTTCCGCCTTAATATGTACAAACGTTGCGTCTTTGATGGTCGCCATCGTGGAGATATTCGCAGTCCAATCCAACGGATCAGTCGCCAACATGATGTGAAGCAGCGGCGCAAAAGCCTCGAAGCAGCTTTGCGCACTGCTCAGAGCCTTGAACATCTCGCTTGGCAGTTCGGAATCGGCAGTACCGCTGGGTCCTTCTCCACTCGATTCATCTCCTCCGTCATGCTCTGCTGTACTTTGCCGCTCCTTGGCCTTGTCGAGACCTTCAGCAGCCGATGCGACTGCGAGCTGAAACTGCGTTGCCGCCACCGTTTCCCGGCAACTTGCACCTTGTCGCTCCTCGTGCTGCTTCCGAAGCTCTTGCACAGTGTGATGCAGCGCCGCGCCCCAATGATCCTCCATTTCGTGTCTCGAGCAAGCTCCGATGCGCTTCGTCTTGAGAGACCTGTAAGCTCGGGCACAGAGATCCAGCGCAAGACGAGAAAAGGAGTGGTCCTGCATCACTTGGACGAACGCCTCCGAGCTGATGGAGAAGAGGTCACACGCTCGTACAGTGCGCACGGTGTATGCACTGGTGGTGAAGCCCAGCAGGCCGCGTTCGCCAAAGTAGCTGCCAGCACGGAGCCCCACCGGACGATCCAGCAGGGACTTGCTCTGCATGTTCAAGTGGCCTTTGGTCACGAAGTACATGGCTCGAACGATGCTGCCTTCCGTCACCACGTTCTCGTCGCGAGGGTACCCTTCGAAGCGCAGTTGTTCAGCCACCGAGCGCGTAAAGGCTTCACCCCCTCTGCTGTCCCAGCATATCGGGGTGAAGACTTTCATGACAAACCAATCGAGCGGCTCTTTTGAAGCGTGAAGCACACAGGCCGCACGGATAGGGCGTGGCATCTCTTCCAGTAGCTCGTCGTAGTTGACGCCGGCGTGAGAAGACCAGAGTGACGTCATGAAGGCGTACGTGCGCGAATTGAGCCGGTCGCTGACCCGTAAGCGCGCCAAGTAGAGCTCCACGGCGATGTGGTTCTTGCGGAAGTCCACCTCGAGGCCAATGGACGAGATGAAGAGGCTTGCGAGCTCGCCGATCACGAACGACATGGTGATCAGCCCAACAAACGACGTGGTGATCTGGAACGCGTACAGCGACGCCGTCTCGGGCGCCATGTTGCGCGCTTTCTTGACGAAGGCTGTCGTTGCGAAGAAGAGGCCGCGCAGGAAGCGCCGCGTGAGTTGCGTTGACGACGGATTCAAGGGGTCCGAGAGCTCCAGCTCTTGAGAAGGGAGCCACGACTCCCAGGCCGTGCCGAAGCCCGCCTCCATGGACGCTGCCAGGTACGCGCAAGCAGCCCAGTGGATCGCCAGCAAGTAGATCATCCACACGTGCCAGAAGCGAGTGAGCTCGTTGGTCGAGTGGCGCCGATTCAGCTCGTCCAGGTAGCCCACGATGTTGAACATCTTGACGCAGCGCAGCAGCTTGACCCACGCGCGGCACTGGAACACGACGAGGAGCCCGTAGAAAGGGATCGCCGCGACGACGTCGAGCAGGATCCGCTGCTTTTTGTACCCCTTCCGCTGGTTCTGCTCGTAGAGCTCCATGAAGTCCGGAGACTCCTGTAAGTGCCAGCTGAACCACACGTCCAGCGCAAAAGCGACTTCGCAGAGCAGCCCCGCGGCGTTCGCGATGGTAGCCGCAACGGAAGCGCGGTTCATCGGATCCACGGCAAGCTGGTAGGGGATGATGAGCGCCACGTACATGGTACAAAGCACCATGAAGCGAAGCCAACCGAGATGAAAGCTGCTCTGCACTGGCACGCCATGGGCGATATTAGCGGACAGCTTGAGCAGCGGCTTGAGCATGAAGCGGTTCACTGAATGGACCACATTCAGGGTCACGGGGTTGAGCTGGGAGCTGTTGCTTCGCTTCAACCGCGCGTGGTTTAACTCGTCCTTCAAGCGCTCCGCCCGCTCATTCATCACATCCGCGCGCGATAGCATCATCCCTGCAAGCGTGGCCATTCCTTTCCGCTGCTCATCGCGCGAGAGCTGCACCAGCCGCTCTTGGTCTCGACGGATACTGGCGATCCGAAGCACCTTTTGCTTCCACTTGGGGTACCGCGCGAACACGAGCTCCATCGACTCGCGAGATAGGCGGTACAGCGTGCAGGACGTTTGCGCTTGCACGTACGCGTTGCGCTTCCCGTTCGTGAAGAGCCCGTTCTCGCCGAAGTAGCGCCCCGCGGAGATCTCGTTCACCTTGATCAACCGTTGATCCTGGGACTCGTCCTTACTGGCCGGCCCCACGCGGCCACCGGCTTTGCTAGCCGCGTTCAAGTTCCTCACGACCGATTTGAAAGTGCTGCTGTTGCGGTTGGCGATCCTCGAGGGGACAAGAATGTCCAGGACGCCCGTGAAGACGAAGAACATGTCGCTGCCGCTCTCGCCAAACTGGCAGACGAACTCCGCCCGGGAGATCAAGACTTGCGTGAACTGCGACACCAGCATCCGCGTGATAGACCCTTCCATGCCTCGTAAAAACTCCACCTTGTCGATCATAGGCTTGAGGTGAACGAGGCGGATGTCTGTGAGCAGCGACGGCGGCAGGCAGTGCACAAGGAGGTGCTCCTGGGTGATGGTGTGGTAGCGCTTGAACAGCATGAACGTCTTGACGCGCCTTTGCACTTCCTCCGGCATCTGGAAGTGGTCGAGCATCTTCCGTACAGCGCGCATCTTGGCGTTGAACTCCTTGGTGTGTGCGCTTTTGAGCTCGATGATGTCCGTCAAGTTGCCGATCACGTAGGCGAACAGGAAGAACCCGGCAGTCATGGTGATCGCGCTGAAGACGCACTGCGCTGTTGTTTTGGGGAACTCGGGCTCACTTGAAGCCGACATGAGCCCAAACGACCAGTACAGGGAAGCCATGTACTGAAGGATTTGTGGTCCGTGGGCCAAGTGCTGCGACGGGAGCCAGTGGTTGTCCCCGAATGCCGTCTCCTTGCTGGAAAAGGGGCCCATTGCCTGCCTGGACGCGAAGTTGAACCAGACGCAGCCCAGGGAATGGGACAGCAGGAAGGTGTAGTACAAGAGCTTGAATAGCCGCAGCTCCGTCGTTCGCTTCAGGTAGCGCGTTTCCAGGGCGTGGAGTTGTCTCGGAACTTTGAACAACCGAAGCAACTTGTTGACGTTGAGCAGATCCCATCGCTCGCTCGAAGGCACGACCCAGTTGACGAGATAGAGCGGCACCAACGCCGCGATATCCAGCGCCAGCGTGTACGAGCTGACGTACTTGCGCTTGATGCGTACAGGATCCATGATCTTGTTGCCGAACTCGTAGAACCCAAGGCGGGACCGGATCTGGAGGTCAAGGACGAACGACAGTTCCAGAAAGACCATGAACCCGTCAGCATGGGCGTGCCCTGTTTCCAGGGGGAAACACGCTAGAACCATCACGAGCGCCCACTGCATCGTCATGACGATGAAGACCCAGGTTTCCCACGCCAAAACGAACCGCGAGTCTGGGTCGTGCGCCGCGGTGAAATACTCTTTCAAGCCGGACAGTAACAGGTGCAGCCTTCGTGACGTCGTCTGTCTTGGGAGCTGGATGGCTTGTTGCGTGCGCATGCTCGAGAGTTTGGTGCCTTGTAAGCGCTGCTCCAGCGACCAAAACTCCTCCTTGAGCGCAGGGAAGATGGCCTCCATCGCCTGCAGCTGGTCTCGAGAGATGAGCAGCAGAATGCAGCCGCTGTTGGCACTCACATGCTCCACGTAGCCTTCTCCACGCTCTTGCTGCGTGAGCGCCGCGGTACCGAAAAACGCCCCACGAGGAACTTCACGAGAGGACTCCCCTTTCTCCACGATGCAGACGTCCCCTTCGAGGAGGAAAAACATCCCAGTAACCGAGTCCCCGTGGCGGTACACGATCTCGCCCTGGCCGTACAAGCTGAACTTGGCGTTCTCCACCACGAGCTCCTCCAGCTTGTCCAGCACCGGCCGAACGCCTTGCAGCAGCGCAAGCGTTTGCAGCACGGGGAAGCAAATACTCCGCAGCAAATCGATTCGAACATTGCGCGGGAGATCGGCGAGCAGCTCACCGATGATGGCGCCGCGGTGAGAGGACCACCAATAGTCGAGAAAGGCCTTGACGCGCTGGTGGATGACCAGCGGCGCGTTCTGCCGACGCAGGAACAGCTGGATCCTCGTACTCGTCGAGAAGAACTCCTTCTGCTCGAAAGCAGAGGCGGTAAACCTTTTCTGCACGTTGTCGACCACGATGGCCGTGATCAAGAACCCGCTCAGCATGAGCACGAGCGCTGCGACCAGTTGGACGTCAGTGCTAGGCTCGACGCTTTTCCCTGGAGATGCCAGCACTCCGACGGCGTAGTACAGTGAGCGGGAGTACTCCAACATGGTGATGGCTTCCAGCTCACGTCGATCCGTCGCCTCGTCGAACAAGGTGCCGTTGCAGTTCTCCAAGTGGGTGGCGTTCACTCTGCTCAGACACATGCTGGTGGGCGATATCCACGCTTCTTCTTGGTGGGGATTGAAGCCTTCAAAGTACGAGATGGCAAAGTGAATGCACGTGACGATGTGGAAGAGCATGAACAGCAGCACTCCGAGCAGAAGGAGCTGCCGTCTGCTGTTGAACGGGATGAAGTGCGCCATCTCCTTGAGCTGCTTCCTCAAGTGGAGGACACGCAGCAGACGAGGAACTCGCAGAAGCCCGTACCTGGTCGCGTCCAAGTATTCGTACGGAAGCGCACATAGTAGATCGAAAGCGAAGCTGCGTCCAAGATATCGCCGAGCGCTCTGTCTTGGGTCCATGATCTTCTCGGCGTCGACCGTGAACGACAAGCTGAAATTGAACACGACATCGAGTAAGAGACCCGCGTTGGAGATGGTATCAGCCGCTCGGATGATCCACCCGGGCCGCTGCCACAACGGGAAAGTCACTTGAACTGGGACCAGAAACCAGCAGTAGCAGAGGTTCGACAGAAGCAGCAGGAGCCACCACATGCGCAAGCGCGAGTGGTGATCGATGCATCGGCGTCGCCACCGCCCGTGATGCTCTCGAACGAGCGCTGCCTTCGGTCCAACGTGACGATCGTACGGATTCAACGGGGTATGAGCAGGTTTCGGCTCGGCAGATTCCAGTTGGACGGGGCTCACGACACTTTTTCTTCCCCACCATGACGTTAACCTTCTCCTGGAAGCTCCTTTGCCTTTCCTAGACAGCACTTTCGCCAGAGTGGCGGCTCCTGCGACGACGCCAGCTGCGATGGATGCCCGTCGAAATCCTCCTCTTCCTGCTGCGCTTGAGAATGATGCGCTGTTGCTTCTCTCGCTGTTGCTCAGCTGGCTTAAAACCTCTTGGACGTGGCCTGCAACGACCGAGGCGCACTCGGGATATCCTTCCAGCACCCGCTGGCTTTGGAAGCGAGATAATCTGTACAGGATCACGTACGTTCTGGAGACCACCGTGGCTGTGCGAGCCATGGCCGAGAAGACGGACAGCTCGCCAAAGCACGCGCCTTTGCGGATCTCTCGTACGATCACCGACTTGATGACGATCGCGAGAACGCCCGCGTGCACCACGTACATGGCGTCTCCCTCGTCTCCTACCGAGAACAAGGTCGTCTGAGCCGGCAGGGCGATCATCTCGAGCAAACTCGCCATGGCCACGATGAACGGGTCGCTGCAACCCTCGAAGATGGAGATTTGAGCGATCGTGGACTTGAGCAGCTCCACTTGGATATCGTTGGCGATCGATGGACACAGAAGCTTTGCGGTCTCTCGATCATTGGACTCGACGTCAGTGTAGTAGCGCTGTTTAAAACAGCAACTCGATTGTGTTAGTTTGCAGGCACAAGAAGGTAAGAAAACAGTTCATACGGACTTTGAGATACTCGATCGCTTGGCTCTGTTGCGTCTCTGGAACGCGGTGAAACGAGAGAACGTGTACAAGCTGGTTGATCCTCGCCTCCATTGCTTCCGTCTGGCCGCTTTCGCACTTGGAGATGACGAAGATGGTTGCGCACAGCGTCGTGAACATGGAGAAGCCGCCGAGCGCGACCACAATCGTGAAGAGAAACTCCGAGCTGCGATGCGGCAGTTCTCCTTCAAAGAGGCCTGTCATGATGCCGACGCTCCAGAACAGCGACGCCAAGTACGGTCTGTGGAGGGATGCACTGTGCACTGGGCTTTCCGTCTCGCTCTCATGACCTAAGCTGAAGCGAACACACGCCTGTACGTGCGCGAGATATACAGTGGACGCAAGGACCTTCAGCAGCTTGAGTATCACGAAATGCTTGGCGTAGAACTCGTCTAGACTCGACACAAAGTGCGGGAGTCGATAGCAGCGAAGCAGTTTCAGGGGCAGCAGCTTCGCGACAACGCTTGGGTAGCCTACGACGAGAGCCTGGTACGGCAGAACCGCGACGACATCCAGCGCAAACTGCAGCGAGTGAACATACCGTCGGGTGGTGAGCTTCTTGTCTCGAATCAGGTTGCCGTCCGAGTAGTAGCCCGTGCGCGCTTGGACGTACAAGTCCAGTGCAAAGACTCCTTCGCACGCTCCAACCAGCACGAAAAGAGTCGAGCCCACTTCCACCGCCTGGGGCTGGAACGCCAGGAAATACGGCACCAGGAAAGCCTCCAACAGCAGACCCAGTAGCAACGCATGGTCCCAAGCCTTGACGCCTCGCGAGTTGGGGTCGAAAGCGTCGTGACGGTCTTCCTCCAAGATGTTCGCCAGCCTCGTGTGCAGACTGAAGGGGCTGTGCACCCGACCGAGAGACTTGCGACCCAGCGAGAGCGCCCAGGATCGCTTCTCACTCGACCTGCTGCGCTTGCTGGATTTGGCCGACGTGCTCGACTTGCTGCTAGAGACCATGGGGACCCTGGTGCGCCAATAACAATTCCTGCCGAAGTAGAAATAGCCCAGGAACTGACGTTAGACAATCGGGCAAGAATAAAATTATCTAGCATCTTTTAAAAAAAATTCTTTGACGAAAGGCGTTTCCAGGTTTTACTTCGGAAGTAGCTGGCCTGTCCTCCTGTCCTTACATGGAGATGACGCGAAGTCCGGTTCCAATGAGCACCAGCACGGTGCCCAGCGCCAGCGTACGGAGATTGTTTTTGCCTTGGATCTCCTTGAAGTAGCCGGCCGACCACAGCATGGAGACCATGGCAGGACCGATGGAGCAGATGGGGAAGATCTGGTCAAAGCCCAGCGCGCCGATCGCGTAAAGCTGGCCGCACAAGCCGATCCCCCACAAGACGCCGCAGATGTAGGCCGGACGCATGACGCTGCGGGGCATTGAGCGCTTGAGCACGAAGCGGTGGAAGAGCGAGTAGAGTAGGAACACGATGGTGCTCGTCAGGTAGACGCCCAAACACTGCGAGAAGACGAAGTTCAACGGGTTGCACGTCTCCACGATGGGGCTGCTGAGCGCGGGGTCCGACGGCCGGCAGCGGCTCTTCCAGTTGACAAACGGCACGAGGCAGCAACTCAAGAACGCGCCCACCAGAAGAGCGACCGCCATGCCGAAAGCCTTTCTCGTCTTCTCAGCACCAGCGTCCATGAGCGCCACGTGCTCCCCCAACTCGTTGGGCATCATGTACGGGCCAAAATTGGGCAATTCCGGGTGGACGAGCGATTCGTGAAGGGATTCCCGTCGCACCAGCGTCACGTTGGCAAGCTCTGCGTCGTTCGCGAACTGCGGCAGCAGCGGCGAGCTCTCACTTACTGAGCTGTTCAAGCTCGTGTTGCTGCCCACCGTCTCCCAGTGCACCTTGGGCTCGCTCTCCTCGTCTTCATTCCGCTTGGCCTTTACTTTCTTGGCTCTTTTGCTGATCTTGGCTGCCTTCAACGTCGGCCTGATGGTGCCGTACACGGCAATCGACGCCAGCATGAAGCCAATCCCAAGCAAACTGATCCACGGCATGTTCGGAATTGTAGGCTCCATTCCAAAGAGCCCGAGTCTCGAGACGCAGTAGCCCAGTGTGATGTTGGTGGCGTTCCAGAGCATGAAACCCACGCCCAGGCCAAGTGTGTTGACCACCGTAGGGATCAGTAAGTTGGCGATAGCGAACAGCGCGCCGCCCAGCAGACCTTCCGGAAAGGTGAACATGCCCGACTGCGAGAACTGCGACCAATTGTTGCTCAGGAGCCCCCAGGCGATGCCCACCATCAAGATACCAGAGCACTGCGTTCACAAATATGAGAATCAGATTCGTCGGCAACATTTACACTTAGCAAAAAGCTCACCATGAACCACTGGAAGATGATCCCATCTGTCAAAAGTTCAGGTTACGTGCACCACACGAGTGAATAAGTGTCCCAAAGAATAGAAAAAAAAAAACTACTGGGAGAGACTGAGACTTACCGTAGGTGGCGTAGGCCTTGGCCGGCACGTAGCACGTGCCGAAGAAGAAGACGGCCACGATGGCGGCAGTGTAGCCCAGAACCACCTGCTCGTTCATGACGGGAATCCTGGCGGCTGCTTGTGGGCGGGCGGAGAGATTGTTAAATGGGGGAGTCGGAGAGGGATCTTGCTTGGAGGGTGCGTGCGACAGCTTGAAGTGAGGCCGGCTCTGATTGGCTGAGAGAGATTGTTATCAGGCCTCACCACTCAACCGAGCAGAGCGCGACCAAGAAGAACCGGCGAGCGTCCTCCATCCTCCAGGCAAGGGGACAGGTCCTCTTAAAGAAGATACTCGACTTGTCGCCGAGGGGATGACTGTCGTATCGTATGCTTTCTTGTTGGTGTTCTGCTTGGAGGAAGCTTGACTGTTGCTTCGTAGTACAAACTAACACGGACACGCAAGAAGAGCGAACCGATCCAAGGAAGAACCATGCCGGTGTCGCAACAGTCAAGGCCATTCTCGTGGACAATCCTTTCCCGATTGGAGCAGCAATGACAACGACATGATTCGGTTGGATAGTTCACAGGCACCAACGCTTTCAGAATACGCTGCGTTTGCGACGGCGAGTATATCCAGATCGAGCAGAACAGCAGCATCGGCCTGGCCTAGGGTCTCGAAGATGAGCGACACTGAGCGGGCGTGGATGCTAGCGGCACAGGCCGACGACATCGAGCAGCTAAGACAATTGCGCGACGAGCACCCGGACGTGTTAAACCTCGCTCGGGTACGCGCATTGACGGGGTACTTCACGCCAGGTCTGTACAAAACTACGATCTTGCTTACACAGCAGGATTGTCGCGGTGCCATCGAAGCTGCGGTGCCTAGCCGACGAGCCTTCTGTACTTGGGACAGCTTCCACCTCAGCTTTATTGTGGCCTCGACGTTGCACACAACAACCTGGCACAGAAATGACAAAGTCGCAGAGTATCTCCCTGAGGAGGGCCAAGATCCTGACACAGTGGATGACGCTGGCATGACCCCCATCATGCTGGCTCTCACGCGTCTCAATCTGCAGGCAACACGCTGCATCCTCCACAACGGGCGCGGATGGTATTCGCGTGCGGAAAGGTGGGTTCCCGAGTGCAGTCAAATCTTGCGGAAAACGGATGATGGATCGAGTGCAGTACAGAGCAGAGGTCCGCGTCCATTCTGTGGTGCACTATTTCACTAGTTGGGCGTGCAGCCACGTGCTATACACGGTATACGCTTGCTTGAGATCGTGTTCCGGTGTTGTGCACGTACACGTAGTTGTGGCCGTCGTGCAACTGCATTTGCGTCTTTGCGTTTCGCAGAGTCTCGTGGGTTGAGATCCTTTCGAAGCTCCCCGTTGTTGACGGTGGAGGCTCGTCCATCAGCGTCGGCACCTCGGCCAGCTCCGTTGCCGGCGGCATCCAACCAGTCGATAGTGAGGCTGGTGGAAGTGACAGGAGGTCGATGCGTGTTTCAAAGTGAAATGGGGAACACAGCTAGTTGGCTTGCAACAGCCTTGAAGGCACCATTAGCTTATTACCTTGTGGTTGATGTGGCTGGCTAGGGCTCGCTGTTGCGTTGGTAACCGTGTGTTCGACGCCTAAACTCTGACTTCTTCAAGGATAGGTAGCTTGCACTCGATCCATCATCCGATTTTGATCAAAAGCACGTTGAGTTCCACCCATTTCGCATGTTTATGGATTGCACTCGAAGTCCTCAGATTTGCACGCGAAAACAATCTCGTTCCCTCCACAACCGCGAAGCTGTCCACTGGAATCTCGTCGTGGATGTACGTTAGATGGTGAAATCACGGCCCAGACTGAATGGTCTTACGAGGTTTGCATGGAGTTTTTTCTTCCAGTGTAGACAGGAGGAAATTGAACGCACTATTCGACAGGTCCAGCAAGCGATGTCATCGTGGTGAGACGGCACTACACTACGCGACAACTGATGAAGCATACGAGGTCGCAAGGCTTCTGCTCTCCAGTGGCGCTACCATTGACGCGCTAGACGGAAGTACGACGGCAAAAGTTGGGTATCTGAGAACGCACCCGTGACTAATCACTGAACTGTTCATTGTGCCGCAAGGAAAAACATCGTTGCATCACTGCATCGAGTCTTCCAGCTTGCTGGTTGCCCACTTGTTAATTCAACACGGAGCCAATCTCCACCTCCCAGACAAGGAAGGGGTCACGCCGCTCCAACTTGCAGTCCGACTACGCGACATTGG
>JAABLK010000526.1:0-24042 GCA_012295415.1 Phytophthora chlamydospora | reverse complement strand
ATGATAAATTGTTTTCTCTGCTTGTACGTAATACAATTCCACCATCTAATAATGTAGTGTTGCTAATGGGAAAAGAACATTTCCCCCCCCCCCCCCCCCTCCTCCCATCAGCCTCATACCTCTTGATGTCACCGTACGAGTTAGCTGCGTCATACTGAAGGTGCGGGATTCATGACGTTCATGACGTCAGGGAGAGTATGGCAGCGTACCAGTGAAGGGTAAATGACGTACTGGTTTTAATATAGATTGAGTTTCGACAAGAATACATTCTGCAATTATACGTCATTATTTTCAACCATAATTTGACTTGGCTTTGTATCGTGAGCACTGCCAGAGTAACCGGCACAAGCAAACTCCCGTTTGAGTGACATATTATCATCTTTCCTGCGCTGCTTTGTACTTTGAAGTATTGTGCGTTGCAGATATTTTGGCACAACGACCGACAAAACAGAGCTTTCCACTCAGCAATATCAAATCTATGGTGCAGTTGAGTGCGAGATATGCACAGATCCTCGGATATAGTTTTACACCCGTGATAGTTACGCTCACTTTTAGCAGCAACAGCTCGGAATTGCCCGATCAAAGGGGCAATTCCTACCAGCCATTCTGCTTCTAGCAGCCAGTCAGCAGTCCAACTTCGGTTCATGACGTACTCAGCCGACTTCCGCTGGCGGGCGGTGTCGTTGTTTCATGTGTACGGCCCCGACTTGGCCTTTATCAGCTATATACTAGGCCCACGGCCAAGGACGATCAAGAGATGGTATCGGCTATTTCTGCTTAAGGGCGTTGTAGATGAAACCAAAGCTCCTCAGCAGAGTGCGCGCTGGTCGTCTACCGTGCTTGCTGGAGTAGCAGAGTACATCGGCGTGCATCCAACCTTCTATCTGGAAGAGCTCCAAGACTTTCTAGCGGCCAGCTTTCCCTCGGTAAAGAATATCTCGCTGTCAACAATCTGCCGGGCTCTCCAGTTCGACCTCCACATGACAAGGAAACGTCTTACTCGAGCGGCTAGAGAGTGCATCCCGACTGAAGTAAGTGCATTTAAATTTGTACTGACCCTCTGTTCTAATACTAACGCTGGATCTTAAAGATTGCTAACTACCAGACGAAGTTACGAGCCATTTATTCTTATCCTGAGCAACTTCTATTCCTCGACGATTCCTCTAAAGACGGACGCCATGCGTATCGTCGGTTGGGGTGGTTGAAACGCGGGACGAAGTCTGTGGTGAAGCTTCCATTTTCGTCTTGTTCCGATACGTGATCTACGTCTCGAATGTCGTCTTGTGTCATGGTGACCGGTTGATATCCGTGGTAGATTCCCTGGGTGAAGAGGTCGTGAGGAGGAAGGCCTAATGCAGCGCGTAAGTCCAGTACGTCAGCTTCGTATGTGACCCATAGCCCGTTAACGCGAAGTCGAATCTTCGCGGTGCGACGTCGTTCGGATGCCGTGCTTGCTCCAGTCTCTTGAAGCTCATTCATTGTGGTATCGAGCGCCATAGCCTAACGGGTAGTGTTGTCGCTGGGTAGGTCGAAATTCGACAGGTCATGTTGCCGAGCCAATGCTGTTGATACGTGGTTTCTTGTAATTGGTCCCAGTTGCACTTCTTGCTCTTCCTCATACTGCCGGATTACTTCCTGCGCTTGACTAATACGGGCTGCAGTCGCTCGACGGATAGCAGGATCAGCCTGAGCATTCAGGTGACAGTATACGAAGAATTCGAATTCGAACTCGAAATTACCCACTACATTGTCCCCACTTCGTCTTGTCACCACTCGATATGCGCTTCCATCGATGTTCCAGCAGACTCGCAAAGTTATCCTCCGTGAGCGGTTTGAATTGCTGCTGCGACGCCCCCTTGCTTTTCTTGAAGAAGATCTGCTCGTCGTTGCGACACAGCTTTGCTAAGCTCGGTTCGTCGAACAGGCGACTAATTTTGGCGCGAAACACGTCAAACCCCTCTCCAACAACAAATACGACCCGTCGAAGCTCTCCGCCTCGCGATCGTAAGTCGATGCTTCCTTTGCGAAACGTGACGACACCTTTCAAAGGATCATTGTTTGGGAGCAAGCTCATTATCGTTTCCAAGAGCCTGCCTAAAAGCAACCAAGTATCAGATCAGACCCAGCAAATAAAACAGCCACAAGCTCCGCCGTACCTGCTGCCACCTTTCGTAGTACAGTAATGACACCGGTGAGTTTCTAGTGAGCTGCACCCTCTTCCCACGAAACTACGCTTGCTAATACCCCGCTACACAACGCTGGCAAACCCGTACAAAGCCCACAACCCCCATGAGGACCAGATCCAGCGAACAAAATGGACAGAGGCTCCGCCGTACCTGCTGCTAGGTGCTGCGACTCAGCAATGCCAGCCCGAGCTTCTTGTGCACTTCACGCTCTTCCCCGACGTCTGCGCTTCATAATGAACCACGCCATGTCGTTAGAGCACTCCCAGAGAAAGCGATTCGACCGCCGACGTGCTCGGTGTGCTTGGCTGCGCTGTTGATTGGTGCCGTGGCTGGGACGTAATTGTGATTTTAGCGGCGACGATTTGACCCTGGATTTATTTCTCGAGGTCTAAAATAGACACCATCTCTTGTTTGGCACTTAGTTTTCCGACTCGTAATTGAGACTCTAAAATAGACGGCATTTCATCTGCAACTCACAATATAATTCTGAGCATTCGAAAAACCCGGAGAGTGCGATGTGGTCAACCAACCAGCGCTGCTTTACTTAGGTTTTGTATGGCGAGAAATGCATGGGTTATCCTTTCAAAATATGTTTTTGGAAAATATTTGGTAGAAAAAGATAAGTGGAGAAAATATAGTGCCCTTTTAAAAATATTAAATATGCAATATATATTTCTCCCCTTGTTATTTTGTTTCACTACCATCGCTGGCGCGACGAGATTCCTTTTGGCAATCAGCACTAGCACTAGCAACACAACACAACCACATCAAACCAAATATACATCATGTTACTTCTGCCCTCTCGTCCTCAGTAGAAAACGTCGGTGCCGCTACTGGTCTGCGGGCGACGCCTGCTGCTTTCCAAGTTGAACTTGTCCACGAAGGTCTTGAGGCCCGTGTTGAAAAGACTGCACCGGATGGGCATCTCCAGCTCGTAGAAGGGGTTCTACAAGAGAAGCGTTAGCCAAAGGAAAAACGGAGCAGGAGGAGGCTCCCTCTCACCTTGAGCACGTAATCCACGTACAGCTCGTAGACCGTCTGCAGTGCCACGTCCAGGTCGGGCGTACCCAGCGCTGCAGTCATGAAGAACTTGAGCCCCGTGGGCGTCTGCAGACACTGCAGCCGGAAGGAGCCCGTCTCGAGGCTGTCGATGCCGCCCGAATTCGTGGGCGCCGCCAGCGCCGCGATGGCGTGCATGCTGTGGAAAGTCGAGCCCAGCCGCAGGTGGTCGTTCGAGCTCAGCTTGGGCGCCGCCGGGCTCAGGTCCTGCTGGTAGATGAGGCCCCCGGCCTTGTTGATGACGTACAGCGAGTGCAGCATCTTGCTCCAAAGTGTCAAGTGCGGAAATGCGTGAAATACGGTTTATTCCGCACGATACTTTTTTTATTGCGCGGAAGTTTTAAAGTACTTAGCACTGATTTTTCTTCGGATCGCCTTGAGCTCTTCCAACGTGCGGTCCAGAGGAGGTGCCCGACGCCTCGGCGTCATCCGCCCCATGACCCACCTCTCAATCGAACGCGGATGTCGAGCAGCTCGCGCAGCGACATGGAGGCCAATGCGCTGTTGGCTGGTCCTTCACACGTCGGCTCGGTCGTTGTCACGCCCGACTCGTTCGTGCCGGCCTTGATACTGGAGCAAGGAGGCTACCAGGAGCAGAGCAGCAAGACCAACGACGAGCAGCAGCGAAAGAGTCGCAAAGCGCTGGCGAGACGCTGGTCAGAGCCGCTCAGTGATGACGGCGTGGACCTGCTGGACGCCGCGCGCCTCGGCCTGCTTGTCAACTACGCGTGCATCGGTTTCCTCAACGGCCTGCTGCCGGCGCTCGTGTACCCTTTTTTCAAGTTGTATCTCAACATGGACGGCTTCCAAGTCTCGGCGGCAGCGACGGTGGTGCGGCTACCGTGGTCCTACAAGACGCTCTTCGGGTTGCTGTCCGACCACCTGCCGATCGCTGGCTATCGCCGCAAGCCGTACATGCTCATTGGATGGGCCATCAGCATCGTGGCGCTCGCCGTCTTGGCCTACAACCCCATCGGTCCGCCGTACTACAAGGCGGGTGAGATCCAACGAACGCGCCACATCGACCTGCGCGTGGTGGAGAACGCAGAGGCTGCAGCTTCGGGCGGACGCTACCTCCTCCGTCTGCTCGTCGTGTGCGCCGGGTACGTCATGACGGACGTTGCATGTGACGGCATCATGGTCGAGATGGCTCAGCTCGAGCCCATCGAGATACGCGGCCAGGCGCAAGCGACGATCTACATGGTGCGCTACAGCGCCAGCTTGGCGGCAGGCTTCGTGGCGGCGCTGTGCTTCAACGGCGAAGTCTACGGCGGGACGTTTTCATGGAGTGTATCGCCGAACAGCGTCTTCTGGGGCTGCGCTGCTGTGGCTCTGCTGGGTTGCTGCGGCACGGTGCTTTTCCTCGACGAGACCCGGGCTGGATCAGGTGACACACGCAAACCCATCCCAATCACAGTCTCCCCGCTGCAGGACATGTGGAGGATACTGCAACAGCGCGCGATCTGGCAGCTTGTGGCCTTCCACTTCTGGCATTCGTTCCTCTCCTCCGTCAGCTTCTCGGACCTCGCAGCAGTTCAGGAGTTCTGGGTGGGCGTTACACCGCTGACTAGCAGTATAGCTGGATGCGTCTCCACAGCGCTCATCGTCTTCTCGACCTTCTTGATGCGCGAGTACTTCATCAACGCTAGCTGGCGCTGGATCATGCTCACGTGCTCGTTCTTCACCACAGTTGTGTTCATCGGGGTCAATCTGGCAACGACCTTCGACGTCGTGCGCAGCCAGTGGTTCTACCTAGGCGGCCCCCAGCTCGCCGCCATCCCGGAGGGCATGCGTAGCGTTGTGGCGGGCTTCGTGACCGTGGAAATCGCAGAGCAGGGCTACGAAGGCGCAACGTATGCACTGCTGACCACCGTGCACAACCTCGCGTGGCCCTTCGCGCAGAGCGCGACCAACCTCGTAGATGCGTACTTCGATGTGTCGGACGTGGCCATCGCCTCGGACACGCTCCACGTGCGCTGGCAGGTCGCGTACTGCCTCTTCATCGCTGGAGGCGTGCAGTTGCTGGGACTCGCCACGCTCGTGCTGCTGCCCGACCAGAAGCAGCAGGCGCAGGATTTGAAGCGCTTCGGAGGCTCGAGTCGCCTTGCCGCGCAAGTGGCGATCGTCGGCATTGTGGTGACATTGGCGTGGGCGACCGCGACCAATATACTCGCGATCCACAGCTCCACCGCGTGCTTGATAATCGCAGGAGGCCAGGGCTGTTGACCGCGGCGGTTCTAACGGTGCAACCCCCACGTTGGATGCAAGGTGTCGACTGCGACAAGCCGAGAGCCATCATACTGCAGCTGAACCGAGGACGCCATGCCTCAAGCGGCCGATGGACACGATGCCAAGCCCGAAGCCGGCGCCGCCACTGGAGAAGCGATCTTGACGAGGCTCTCAATCGATTGTCGAAACCGAGTCCGGTGATGCGGGCGGATAGACACGCAAATGGTGCTTGGACTTGGCATGATCTTGCGTGTCGGCGCCGCGCCGTTAAACGAACGCCTCCAGTTGCCACGCAGCACCGCGCCACGACCAAGATACTTTTCACTCGGCTCCCAGCTCGGCTGCTCCGTCGCAGGTTTCAGCCTGTCAGCCGTTTTGCAGCAAGCCCGATCCAAAGATGCCTTCACCGCGATCTCAGTGCCAATTCGTCCTCGACGAGCCGTAACGTCACGCGTGGCAACTGCAGCATCGCACAATGGTGTCTCCAGTGAACATACCTCCGCGACGGACGCGATGCCGCCGAAACGGATTTGAGACGCGGCCTGCGCAGTCAATTGCTCAACTGGCGGCATGCGACCTCATGCAACCAGCCAGCCCAGCCAGAGCAGAGCAGAGAGCATGGCGGGCACGCGGTGCATCCCAGCGTCAGGCAGGGCACGCGCCAATCTAATCTTTCCCGGCCGGCCAGGACAGGACGAGTGGTGGAGCATGCGGCCACGTACTTGAGGCCCAAGCACCGTGAACACGTCAGCGCGTGACGCGTGGGCATCCGGTGAAGCGCAAGCTCAGAAAATAAAGTGTCGAAGGTTTAACTGTGTAAATGCATATAAAGCCTGCCATACCCAATACCGAAACGGCGTACTGCCTTTGCACGCCGCGGCGCGAGCGGACAACGCCTCCGGACCTCGGAATCAGAGGTGGGGAGCGGCTGGAGCCCGGCAATTGACTGACCACGGTGCCTTGTAGGGTACCGTTTTGGGGGCAAGACGGCCCACCCTCTCCTGGCCCGCCGAAGCAGCGTCGACGTGCTGCAAATACCGGCGGAAACGTCCTGAGGCTTATGCGCGTCAGCGCTGCACTTCGCCGTGGCAGGGTAAATAGAACAGGAGGAAACCTCCTCCACTCCTATCGCTAAACATAGCGCCGCTGGTGGTGCCTCTCTTAGACCCGCCCTCGGCGAAACGACCCGAGGTCGGAGCCAAAAGCAGCGACGCGGCCAACCTCGCAGACTCAATGCGCATCTCCGACGTCGTTAGGCTGGGAATGGCTTGGCGCACACCCTCTCAACTTCGCTGCACCTGCCATCGCGCATGCGAGGCGAGCCAGCCACTCGTTGCATTTTTGTTTTGCCCAATCGCAGCGCGGCGAAGGGATCCAACGTCAAACGTGTGGCGCTCCCGCAGCCGCACAAACAGCAGCGCCGAGGCTGGGGAGCCGCCTCTGGTCATTTAGGATTTTTCTCCGTTTCGCCCAAGAGAAGATTTTTAAAGCCTCCCCCCCTCTCGAAGCCAAGATGAGCGCTCTGTCTGCCTACAAGCCCGTCGCCACGTCGGAGAAGAAGTCCGGCGCCGTGTCCTTCCTCCTGGACCTGGCTGCTGGAGGCGTCGCCGGCGGTATCTCCAAGACCGTGGTGGCCCCCATCGAGCGCGTCAAGCTGCTGCTGCAGGTGCAGGCCGCCTCGTCGCAGATCAAGCCGGAGGACCAGTACAAGGGCATCGTGGACTGCTTTGTGCGCGTGTCCAAGGAGCAGGGCGTGTCGTCCCTGTGGCGCGGCAACCTGGCCAACGTCATCCGTTACTTCCCGACGCAGGCCCTGAACTTCGCCTTCAAGGACAAGTTCAAAAAGCTGTTCATGGACGGTGTCCAGAAGGACCAGTTCTGGCGCTTCTTCTTGGGTAACCTGGCCTCGGGCGGTGCTGCTGGCGCCACCTCGCTGCTCTTCGTGTACCCGCTCGACTTCGCGCGTACGCGTCTGGGCGCTGACGTCGGCAAGGGCAAGTCCCGCATGTACACGGGCCTGGTGAACTGCGTGTCCACGATCTACAAGTCGGACGGCATCAGCGGCCTGTACCAGGGCTTCGGCGTGTCGGTCGGCGGTATCATCGTGTACCGTGCCGCCTTCTTCGGCGGCTACGACACGCTCCGTGACGTTGCCCTCAAGGACCCCAAGAATGCCCCCGTGTGGCAGAAGTGGCTGGTGGCCCAGACGGTCACGACCATGGCCGGTATGATCTCGTACCCGATGGACACGGTGCGTCGTCGCATGATGATGCAGGCTGGCCGCAAGGACATCCTCTACACGTCCACGCTTGACTGCGCTCGTAAGATCGCTCAGAAGGAGGGCCCGGGCGCCTTCTTCAAGGGTGCCGGCTCCAACATCCTGCGTGGCACGGGCGGTGCCATCGTGCTGGTGCTGTACGACGAGTTCAAGAAGATGATGGCTTAAGCTCGTTACTCGAGACGCAGCGGCGGCGACGCCGCCTCGTCGAGACTGACACCCCCAGGATGAAATGGTGAGGTTGTTTACATAGACAAAAGGTTATATTCCAGACATCGAGGAGGGGAGAAAGTTGAATGAAACCTTGCTATTTTTCCTACACAACAAGCAAACTCTCTTCTTCGTGCTTCTTGTTCACGGTGGAGGAGGGGGCCGTGGAAGCGTCGCCCCCTTTTGAAGGGAGAAATCAGTCGGCGATGTGGGGTCAGCAGGAAAAGTGAGCGGGATGGGGCGATGTCGCGCAAAGTACGAGCAGAGTGATGGTCACTTCAACTTGCCTTTTGCCGGCGGTTGCGCGCGAGGCCGTTATGGCCGAGCCATGCGATGCGGGCCGGCATCATGCGCGTGGACGCTATTTGTGTTGGAAGTGTCCGGGGCAGGTGAGACAGAGACTATCGGATCCCAGCCGTGTGCAGCTCGTGTCGTTTTCCTTCAGCGCTTCTTCGTCGTCTTGACGCCAAGTCAGCCTCATGATGAACGAGGACGAAGGCACGGAGGCTCGTGACGACGACCTTGGCGTGACCGTCGTACCGAGGGCAAATGATGGAGAAGAGGAGACAGAAAGCGACGGGCTGCCTTCGAGGAAAACGGAACGAGAGGAAGAGAGCGAAGCATCGGATTGGGGAGAGAAGAGCGCTGCACTGAGCAGCGACGACGGAGGTTCACACATAAATACTGTGATAGCAGACGAGCAGACGCAACAGATTCGAGTTACTGCTGAGCCTGGCGTCGAGGCAAGGTTCCATGCGTTCTCTGCAGATGACAACGATGTGGATGACGACGCGGGGAATTACCAAATCGTTAAAAAGTCCATCTACAAACCCCATCGCAAGGGCTTTCTCAGTCGGTTAACTGGGGGTGCGCCGGTAGCCTCCACGAAGAAGAAGTACGCTTATAGCGACATCACGGGAATCATCACTGGAGAAGAAGCGGAAAACCTTTCGCCGAAGGCTTGTGAGACCAACGAAAACAACGCTGTGGATCTTACGATAGAGGAAGAGGAGGCGATACAGGTCGCGATTGAGCGCTCCCAGACACCACGTGGAGCTGGAGTAGTTGGAAGAGCCCAACGACGCCTGAACGCTGAAGATGCTGCGCTCGGCGGCCCGTCCGAAGTGGTCATTCATTCTGGGGATAGCGAACCTGGCTTCGCAACGCTCAACCCAATTATTGGCAGCAACGTGCAGCGAAGCGCACCGAGCCATGGTGCCTTTGTAGCCCCCGCGATGACGAAATCTTCTGGAGTCCCTGCCGCGAAAGCTAGTCCTGTTTTGTTAGAGATCCCTGCTGCTGAGCAACCGGGTCAAGGTCGAGACCGACTGCTGTTGATTATAAACGCGCTAGGAGCGACGGGCTTGTCGAAGGCGGAGAAGTTTGGCACACAATCGTGTCTGCTTGAGATGAGACTCTTTGACAGCACGACTGCGGGAAATGTGGGCGCTTGGTCTTCCTACCTGATGCGAACGGAGCTGCACAAGAAGGGTGGCAGCGAAGCGCAATGGAACCAGCAGTTTATGACCACACTGCGCTCAAAAGAGACCCAGATTCTTCACGTGGAGGTGAAGACAAGCAGTAAGATGCTTGTTGGCGAAGCCAATGTCCCTTTGGACAGAGTTGGAGATTTGTTTTATGACCAGCATTATCCTCTCTCCCGAAGTGATGAAAGTGGCAACGAGCCCGTGTTGCTCTCTGCTGGACAAGTTCATCTCCAACTAAAAATTGTGGACACAGTGACGATGCCGACGCCGACTGCTGTTATTCCTCCATTGCAGTTGCCCCTCTTCACTAACGTGGACAGCGTGCAATCCAAAGTCAAGAGCCCCCTGAGCGCGAAACCAATCCCTGCCGTTCTGCTGAATGGCGGTCTATTCTTCAAAATCCCGTATCACACTCACAATTTGGTGGGCTATGCCTCTGGCCCACGTCGTCAATGGGTCGCTGTAAGAAGAGCAACAGATCCGCCACATCTGCAGATAACTTGGGGAGATCCAACGCTATCCGGCTCGTCCGAAAGGAAGAGTGTACGCTCACTTGACTTGGCCCTCGTCACGGCAATTCGTGAGGGGCATACCACCGAAGCGTTTACAGCTCAAACCGAGAGTAACGTGGTGAAGGAAAACGCCAAGTGTTTTTCTCTGGTGACTCGGTCAAGGACTCTGGATCTGGTCGCTGCCAGCAAAGAAGAGGCTCGGATTTGGGTTTCCAGTCTTCGTGAACTTCTATTCTCCTCTGAAAAATCCGCCGATGCATCCCTGATGTCAGCGCGTACAATTGAGAGTTATAAGCAGTCTGCTTTATCCCCTCGAGACCAAGACGAAAGCTCAAATGTGAAGCCTGCTGCAGCTCCTGCCCCCACCAAACGAATGATAGCGGTGTGGAGGAATCGAATTTTCAACCTTGCGCGGCACGACAAAATTGACGATATTCTCGAGTGTCTGGAGGATGGCTGCCCTATCGACTTGCTTGAGAGTGGAAGTGGCGATACTTTGTTAATGCTAGCGTGCAGATTAGGGAACGCTGAGCTGGTGGAGCTGTGTCTTTCGCGTCGGGCGAAGAACGACCCTCACCCGGAGTTTGGGGAGACGGCACTTCAAGTCGCGGTTAATTCTTCTCATGCTCACTGCGTGGGATTGCTCCTCTCAACCGCAGCAAAGAGCGACATGGACTCTGAAATCGTGAACCATATCGATCCCAACAACGACGCCCCACTCCACGTCGCTGCACGCCACGGTGACTTGGCATGTCTACAGCTTTTGCTGCATCACGGAGCTGATATATGTGTTGTGGAGGAATTCGGACGTACGCCACTGCATTGTGCGGTGGCGAACGGAAACCTCGATTGTGTGGCGTATTTGCTGGATGTGGGCGGCGACTCGGTGCTCAACTCGGGTGACCATGACGGCGACACTGCATTGCACTATGCCGCTCTGTCCGGAAACGAGGCAATTGTGAAGTTGTTACTGGAGAGCGCGGCAAATGTTTTTGCCACAAATGTTCACAAGGAAACCGCTTATGATATTGCCGTTCGTGAAAAGCAGCAGAGGTGCGCCGAGCTCGTGGCCAAGTACTTCATTACTAACGAAAAGGAGGTATCGATACCGTCGGTGATTCGAAATGAGACTGCGTCGACACTTCTTGGGCGTCAGAGGCAAGAACTGGCTGCGGTCGTACTTCGAGACAGCGCTACTTTGATTGAAGCAGCTTTCGAAGAGAATCCTCCGTCAGCATCATTTGTTCATCCTGAAGTGTGGAAACCTGGGCTGGATGGCCGTGCTTTTGAATATGAAGACGACTACGAATCGTATCCCGTTAAGCATAGGTCCGCAAGCCTTGCAGCAACGGGTAGCGCTACGAGCCGGTTGCCGCTGTCACCAAGCGAGCAAGTCCGCGATGCGCTGACTAAAAAGCACCGAGCAAATTCGTTATCACCGAGGGGATATGAACCGTCCAGGCCTGTATCCTCGTCCTATTCTGCAAGAGAACTGCGAAGCTACTCGCCGTACCCTTCGTCTAGCGAGCGCTTTGTTGCGACCGAGAGACTTGACCGTGAGCGTATTCGACCTTTTCCGCTTTACCGAGAGGATGATCCAAGGTTGCTTCCGAGACAATCGTGGGAATATTATCCTCACGAAAGTGGCTATCCTCAGTACGGCATGCAAACCCAAAGGCAAGCACCTCCAGAATATGCACAACCTTTGCAAACCTACTACTTGGAAGCTAGGAATGCTCGCACTGTGGAGATAAGCACTGCGCCCCATACCGTACCCTCTACTGCTTGGGGTCAGTACAACAACTTCAGCACAAATGCGTACTCCCACCAAGCTTCCCATTTTCCTCGAACAGAGTCACAATGGGACACCTTATACACCGAGGACGGCTATCCATACTATGTGAATCGAACCACTGGGGTATCGCAGTGGGAAAAGCCCGTTGAAGACAGTGTGGGCGGAGACTACATTACTCAGCCAAAGCCTGATGCGAGCGCCGACTCGCTTTCGCCAGATGCGATCATTCGACTACGCTTAGCGGAAGTTCGAATGCAGAAGTCTCAAACAGCTCTCGTATCACCTGCCAGCTCAATGGCAACTTCTTGCTCAACCCCGACTCTAGCAGTCCAACTTACTACAACGGGGCTGGTGACGCAGCAGTCCTCCGAACGGCCAGCCGAACTCAACCAAGTTAAAATATCAGCATCTCGACAAGAGACACAAGAAATACTCTCAAGCATCAAATCAACTCAAGAACAGCAAACACCTGTATCTTCCGAGCCGTCGAAATACGAAGCTCGTACGGGTCTCAAGCTTGCAGTTGACATCTCTGCCCCCCCGGCACAAGACGGTACGTTCATTGCACGCTTGTGAAGAACATGAGCGCCTAACTAACTGTTTGTGACAAAGTTTCTCGTCCAATTCTAGTTCCCTCTCCTCGATCGAAGAGTCCGATCAAGAAATTCTTGGAAGGTGCTGATGAAGACGGCCCAAGCGGATCATTCGAGAAGGTTTGCTTTGATCTTGTTGCACACAGGAAAGGCCCGATCTCAGTATTTGACTAACCTTGCTTCTTTGCAATGCAGTCTCGTGCTTCGTCTCCTCGTGGTCGGTCCAAGAACATTCAACTGATTGAGCTAAAACGTGCCAACAACCTCGCGCTTGCGCTTGCAAGCTTCAAAATCCACGACCACTATGAGCAGATTGTAAATGACATCGTAACGATGGACGAGCGCGTTGTGAACCCAGCACTCCTAGGGTGCCTCCAAAGATTCTTTCCAACTGGAAAGGAAAAGCAAGCGCTGCAAAGCTTTACTGGATCTGTCAGTACTCTCGGCAAAGCAGAACGGTTTTTCTGTTTACTGTTTCAAGTTCCGGGAATGCAGGAGCGAATCGACATGTTCCTGTACAAAATGGAGTTTGTTCGGACACATTCAAGCCTGTTGTCACGTGTTCTTGTCGTGAAACGGGCATGCCGAGACCTGGTTGAGAACTACTCGTTCGTTCAAGCACTCGAGCTGGTACAACCCTAACTATCCTACTCGCTGTGGTCAATCAATTCTCCCACTAACTCTCGTCTTGGTTGCCATTCAATTCTAGTTTTTCAAGAAGCAGAAGGAGACGTCGTTTTCAATGTTCGAAGAGAACAATGCGGCGTTCATTTCTGGATATCTGCCGGAGCTAGACGAGAAGCTGCGATCATTTCGGGGTGATCTCGAAAAAGCGATGAGTGTTGAGCTTGTCGAGCTGCAACTGCAGTTGAATCGGTTGATGGCTGGCATCCGACCGATTCAGTCGTTTGTCAACAGGAGCCCCACTTCGAAGGCAGGTCAGTCTGAAGAACGCGATGGCAAGGCCCGGGATATCCTCCAACGCTTTCTTGCAGAATCGCGTGGCCCAATCACTGAGATTGAGAGTGAGTACGAGGCTATGGAGCAATGGGGGGACAAACTGCTGGCAGTGTTCGGGGAAAGTAAGGCAACGTGCGCGATCTCAGCGATCCTGCACGCTGTCGTCGAGCTGCTCTAGTGTCCAGGCATTCGATAAATTTTGGTTTATATTGTTTCGAGCTGAAGTACGTTGACGCTACCTTGTTAGTAGTAGTCTTTGCCTGTGCCGCCCATCGAGTATGCAGACATCGCTCGCATTTCCTCGAGTTGCTCCTGACTGGCGCTTGGTGGGTATTCGCGGATGTTGGCAGCGTATCGCTCGTTCTTCTTGGCGTCTTCCAGCCACTGGACATGGTCGTATGTGGGCTCGCGCATCTGGATGCGACGCAGGATAGCCTGGTTCTCGGACGTGATTTTCTGCAATTCCCGCTTGCGCTGGCCCTTGTTGAGACTGTGCGCGTACGCGATGGACTGGTTCTTGTTGTCCAGCGTCTCGCCCTGCATGATAGTGGACATCTTCTCGAGCAAGATGCGGTTCTCGCGTTCGATCTCGGCGTAGCGTTCTTCCTTCATCTGCTCCCTCTTGAGATTCTTGCGGAGGTGGGTTGGTCGGTGCGGCTCGCTGTTGTCAATGGCGCTCTTGATGGTGTAGAGCTTGGAACGGTGGATCTCCTGGCACCGCTGGTAGTACTTGGAGTCCGTGTGCTTGTTCAGCGTCGGGATGGCTTTGCGTCCACGGTCCATTGGTGCAAGGCGGTGTTGTTGATCTGGGGCGACCTGGTCCGGAGAAAAGTGATCTGTTCCTGCACAGCGAGTGGATGTGAATGTGGGAGAACCCTCAGAGGCTAGAGATTTTTGGAGCTCAACGCTGTCCATGCCAGTGACTATTTTTGCGTAATTGGGCAAGAGGACAGCACTTGCACCACGGCAACAACCAGGATTAGCTGGTCATAAGATGCTCTGATGCTTTTCTGATAATAAGTGAGCCACACAAAAGATACTTTTCCAGGATTCCAGGATCGAAGCGTCACAGTCTCATCACAAGTCTCCGATATGGCGAAGAAGACGGTAGAGCAGCTCACGTCCATCGAGCATGGGGCTTTTGACACAGCAGCATTGCAGCAAGAACTGGCACAGGCACTGGAAGACGATCGACTGTACAAACTCACGGACAACATGAAGAAGCGCGCTATCCACACCGCCTCCAACTACGACGAGTTCAAGGTGACGGAGTACGCTCGATACTTGCATTTTTCCTTCGTTTAACGGGTTGCAATGCGTGCTGCATCTTTGGTAGAACCTCGTGGCGTGTGCCGACCTGAAGCCTATTTCACAGAAGGAGCTGAGTGATTTCTCCAGGGCAGAGAGGCAGACCAACATCGCGTTCAAGAAGAAAAAGTTTCGAAAGAATCGTGCAAAGGAACAGAGCTTTCAAACGGCTCCAGCACTGGACGTGCCACCGGCAACGGCAGTCGACTTTTGTCGCAACTGGAATCGTTACCTCAAGACGATCGAAGAGAAATTCAGGTCAACACTTTATCAAGCACCTTTCGCCTATGCAGCAGCGACTCACGAATGCTTTTTTCTTCTCGTTATTGTGTAAAGGTACCTTCAGGTTACTACACCCGAGCGAATGGCGGATATGTTCAAGCCAGACATCGATTCGGACTTGATGGCGGAGGTTATTCAAGTGCTGGTGGCCTCTTGGCGCCAGCAAGTAGCGGAAATGAACCCAGAGGAACCTCCTCAAGCAGCTTTCGCTCTTGCCACGTTGGAGGCGTTGGCTCAAACGGCTCGCTTCTCCCTCATTCTGGGCTTTTTGGAAGACCGTCAAATGGAAAAGGTGCGCGAGCTGTTCGACCTCGTTGGAGCTTCGGATGAGTTACTGCAGAAAGACGTGGGCAGACTGGCCAGCCTCAAGCAGAAGTTCCGCCTTGGCTGAGAGGCAGCGGTAAGATTTCACACCAAAGCCCACAGCACTCTTCTTTTGAATTTCACATCTCACATTCATTCAAGACTGCTTTCGCCTTTGTAAATTACGTTTTCCATGGATCAAGCTGTTACCACCAGCGTTTTTTCAGTCCCTTCCGATCACTTATTTGGTCTCTGGCGATGCCGACAAGAAATAATCCAGTGATGACTTCGCGCACAGCATGCCTAGCGTCAGAAGGAAGCAGCCCAGACCACGCATAATTAAATCGATGGTGTGGTTTTTCAGACGCTACACGAACAGCTTGTGTTAGTACAGTTGGCAGTGGCAGCAACACAGATAGTAGCCCCTTAACACGAACCTGCTTGTACTTCTTCAGCAGCGAAAGCAGCAAGTAAAACCACGTGGACACGCCACAGCAAACGCCAATGGCGAACACGACGGCCAGGAAGAGTGTGAACTCCAGCATCCCCGTTCCGTACACTGTAACATCCACAATCATCGAGTTTAGCTCACTCCAGCGCCATCAAAATGCCACGAGAATTAAAATACACGCTTACCTGATGCTATCGCACCAGTGTAGGACGCAAGCAGCGCCGGGTTAATCCCAGACATCGTGAGTCCCATCAGGACGTTCTTGATCACTTCACCCTGCGGTCGTCGCGCCCCTTTCCCATGAGAGGCCTCGACGTCCGGATCCAGCGACGGCTTCATGTCCGCCTTGAGGAACACCAGGCCGATGAGCGTAAACATAATCGCTCCAAGGACCCTACAGCGTCCACAAGCTTGTTAGTCTCCACTTTAAACTACAACTGCAGCACTTTAGCCACGTACTTGGACACTGGCAGCAAGAATTTCGCTCCTGCCAGGAAGCTACCGAAGCCCCAGAATGCAATCCCTGCGTAGGTCTAGCAACAACAACATCGTCAGCATCTTCTCCATCCTTTCTCTCCCTTCTTTCTCTATCCTACCGCTTCCGAGATGGCTCCTCCCACTGCAATTGTCAGTCCGGCCCTGTACTTGCCCTGGATGCCCAGCTTGAGCACCATAGCTGATGTGGGCCCCGCCACGGGCACAGAGCCCAGGAAACCGAAGCAGAAGCCTGCGACCAGCGGCATCAGCAGCCGCAGCACCAGTGGGGCCTGCGTAACCGGTTCCACCGAGTGTTGAGGATCTGCTAGCTCTTGCGGCTCTTCCTCGTCCGTGGCGACGCCTCCGTCCGCTGCAATTGGCGCCTGGACGTGCACGGGACGCGGCTCGACGACGTCTTGAACTCGTACGACGGCTTGGGACGGCGCTGGAGTCTCCGGGGACAGCCGCGAGAACAGCAGGAACAGCAACAACAGTGCCGCCACTCCAGCCAACACAGCCCCGCGGCGCAGGCGGCGGTAGGGCGTCCACGTGTGGCGCATTACGCGCTTGTAGAGCGGCAGCATGCCTCGTCACTTTGCGATAATTGAACTGGTCGGTTTCAAGAAAATACATATGATGGGAGCCTAGTGACATTAATTTCACTTGAGTGACATGTTGTTTTCAGCCAATCAGAGGATCAAAAGCGAAAGGACGCGAGCCAGTATTGAAGATGGCGGAGATGCCGCCGCGCTCGCGGCTCATCCTGGAGCGCGTGCTGGGGCTCACCGCGCTAAGTAACGCTATGGTTGCTGTAAATCCTGTGTCTGGAGAGCTGGCATTCGCAGCTGGCTGCATTGTGGTGGTCTACAACCTGCGGCGCAACAAGCAAGTGCGGTACTACCGGGTGGACAAGAGCGTGGCGTGCTTGAGCTTCTCGCCCAACGGACAATTCCTGGCTATTGGAGAGAAAGGCTACTTGCCGGCTATTACCATCTGGGACGGAACGGACGGCACGCTGTGCGCTGAACTGCAGCGCCACCAGTACGGCGTGGCCTGCATGGCTTTCAGTCAGGACGGACGCTTCCTACTCTCGGCGGGGCTGGTGCACGATCAGCATGTGTACGCGTGGGAGCTCAAGCCCAGGAGGAGAGATTCACCCAAACGTCTGGAGGTTGCGGCCGTGGGCTGCGCTCTAGTGGAGGACAAGATCCTGGACGCAGACTTCTGCCAGGCAGGCAACTTCTTCGTGACAGTCGGAGAGAAGCACTTCAAGGTGATGCATACACATGATTTCCAGAGTTTTTGTACTGACTTGAGGTTTTGGTGCACGACAGTACTGGTTCCTGGATGAAAGTGGATCGTTTCTAGCAACTGGGCTTCAAGTGAACGAGTTACCAGAGCTGCAGCATCGAGACGCGGTGGTCAACGCCAAAACGTCGGCGACGTTCACAGGTGTGGGGTGTGGCTATGGAGCTTGTGAGCTCAAGACTTTCGCTGTCACGTCAGATGGAACGCTGTGCTGCTTTGGTGCTTCAGGAATCATGGAGCGTCTGGTGTCGTTGGAGTCCACTTCTGGCAATGCGATCTCCGTGACGGAGTCGTACGTGGCGGTAGGCGGATCTAGTGGAGTCCTGAGGCTGTTCAACCCTTCGACACTGGAATATCGCACTACTTTTCCGTTCCCTCCAGAATTTGGAGCAGCGAACGACCCATCCAAGCTCACCCCAGTACCAACGAGCGTTCTCTACCCTGTTGAACCATTCCGATACCCAGCGGTGATCGCCACACGTATCACAGGCTCCCACGTGATTGTGTTTTACAGCGACCGAAGCATTTTTATCTACGATACGACGAATCCGGACGCTGTTACTATCGAGCGTTCGTTCCTGTATCATAGTGGAGGCGTCCGCGACTTACAGGTCGCTGGCTTTACTCGAGGCGTGAATGCAAAAGGGAAACTAGTTTACGGCGACAATGGTTCGTTGGGAAAAGTGGCAGCGGACACCATACCAACAGGAACGTTCGTGACTTGTTCAGATGACAACACGATTCGTCTTTGGAATCTGGAGCTGCATCGAAGACCGGCTAAGTCTAATCGATTCGAGGCGAACGATGCGGCTGGTCGATCAGAGCACGAGTACTGGAAGAATCCCTACAGTCAGGAAATGCTTCGAGTCATCTACAATGACCATGAGCACGACTTTGAAGACGAACACTGCGTTGTACTAGGAGGGACCTGCTCTCACGAGGCTAGCAACAGTGTACACTCACCCCCGAAGACTCATGGGCGGAACAAAGGGCTCCGAGCATTGGCCGTGCGTCCTGACCAGAGAGAAATCGCCTCTGGAGACCAAGAAGGAAACGTCGTAGTGATACCTGTGCCACTGGAGAAACCTGTGCTTCGAATTGGTGCCCACAGCGCCAAGGTGAACTGCCTCGCGTATAGCAGGCAGACACCCGAAGGCTCAATCCTGATGGCTTCTGGAGGAAAGGACCGACTCATTCAGCTGTACGACTGCGAACGAGGCCACGTCGTGTTGAGCACACTGGAGAGCCATTCGGCTGCCGTCACGACGGTGTCGTTGTCTTGTGATGGAAAAACGTTGCTGAGTTGTGGAGAGGATAACGCTGTTTCAGTCTCTGGAATTGACGCGAAGGGGGAAGTGATCGACTCGAACCTCATGCCTCTCACTGATGGGAAGGTGTTTGATGCGGTGCTGCTTCCCGATAACGATACGGTACTGGCAAGTTGCAACACCAAGCTAGAAATTATTAGCGCTAGTACTGGGAAGCACAAGCAGACACATCTCATTGGAGAGCAGCACCATATTGCCGTTTGTCCAGCCAATTATTGTGTCGCTATGAGTGGCTCATTGGCAGATAGAACCATTCACGTTATTGATATCGCCACGGGAGAAACACTGGCAACGGGAACTGGTCACGGGGAGGTCGTCACGGCGCTAGCATTCACACCGGATTGCCGTCGCTTGTTGTCTGCTAGTAGTGATGGATGCATCTTTGTTTGGAGGTTGGGCGACGATATCCAAGCCGAGATCAAGACCCGATTGCCACGAGTAACGGAGACCCAGTGGTCTCCTCCAGCTCCTCCAGATGAGCATGAAGAAGCCGTATTACCGCCTCCAGCGCCACCCAAGTCGGGACTTCCCCAGTTACAAGTAAACAAGGAAAGTGATGCCGAGACGACTGAGGACGTGAGAAGTTTGGACGAGAAGCCATTGATTCCCAAATGGAAAGGAAGGGGAGTGGCAGTCCCTGGACCAACGGCAGATATCCCCATGGAAGAGTGGATGCGAACCAGGACAACGGCCATACCAACGATTCACGTAGTGGACGATTCTTCTGGGAACACTGAGACACCAGCTCCAAGCGCCATGAGTGAATCTCCACTCAAAGACAAGTTCATGAATTTGTCCATCCAAACGCTAGACGTTGATACAAAGAGCTCGACATCGTTGGCACTCGAGCGCGAGCAGTTGGAAAAGCGCAAGAAGCAACTGGACACAGTGAACGCAGTGGCGGCGATGAACACTCGACTGAGTCAGCTGGGACTATTGAAGCCTCCTCCAAAGGCGACGGCAACACCCCAATCCAGACTGAAAAGCCCCTCGCTCCCAAAAGTTCAAAACGTTCCGGAGAGTGTCAACGTGGATGAACCTCCTGTAACCTCAGTGCCGAAGCCCCTTATCTCTACTCGTGACAACAGATCAATACCCTCTCCAGTGGTCAAGTTCCCTGCCAATACGACCAGTGCTCCAGTTCCACAGACTCGTTCCAGTTCATCTAGTGACGCCAGCAACGGCGCTCAAATTCCTGAAACAAATCCCGCAGTTTCCGATAACAATATCAGCAAAACACCAACTCACTCAACCAAGCATCCTACCTCGAACAGCGACACTGAAGCGCCCGAGTCGTCTAAAGCAACCAAGCCTGTTGTCTCTCGTGGAGAGGATGCCGGCAAAGTTGCCGACGATTTGGTATCGCAGGCGCTGCGAACACTTAACAGTGAGGAGCCTCCCCGACCATTTCCGATGGGCGTGGATGTCGCTGCCTCACTGAGCATGCACACCAGCGGCTATGGTGCGCACGCCAAGACAAGCTCCGACGGCGACTGGGACGATGAAGAGAGTCAATCGACCTCGTTACCACAGCCAGAAGTCGACGCGTCTTTGAGCTCGTTTACAAGCGGGTTTGTCGGACCTTCTCAGTGCAGTCGTGTGGCCTCAAGTGATCCAGTGGCGTCGTCTCTGAGTGCGTTCACGGTGGGGTATGGCGCAGACACGGAAGTGGGGAACGCCGCTGCTGTGTCGCACGTCAGAACGAACGAGTGTGCTGAAGGCTTGCCGCACGAGATTCCGGTGGACATGTCGTTGAGCGGCTTCGTCAGCGGATACGGCAAAGACGCCGATGTCATTGACTCGAAAGAAGTTGTGCGGCCTCCGACAGTCGCGTCAGTGGACGGTACGCGCCATGTTGGAATAAAAGTGTTGTGATCTGCTCGGAAACTAACAGTGGTGTTGCAAATACAGAGGCCCTGAAATCGTCGGCTCTGGAGACCATCATGTAAGAGAGCGAGCGTCTTCCTGGTGATACTGTAGTTGCAGCTTTTGACGGATGGATGTTGCTGAAACAGGAACTTGTGCCAGCCATTGGACGAAGCCGCCAACATTTTGGATAAATTGCCGTTATCTAGTCAAGAGAAGTCAGTGGATCCAAAGCTGCGGGAGGTCCGGGAGCTCGTGGGGGCATTGCGCTCAGCTCTCTCTTCGCTGCCACAGCCACGTTGAAGTTAAAGTACTCACCTTTTGTCAAATGAACTTCTCGCTCCGACGGCGAAGCCGTTTTGGCCAATCACCGTTCGCGATCTTCCTGTCCAAACCGATTCACTTGTGTTCACTGTGCCGGCCGTGGCTGATTCGCCACAGTTTGCAATTTTCCTGTCCAAGTGACAAGCGAAGAGCAAGGAGGAGACCAAGTGCATCACCACTAGCAGCCATGGCGCAGGACGACACGGAGAAGAAGCTGGACATGTCGCTAGACCAAATCGTGGAGAAGCGCAAGACGGAGAGCGTCCCAATTGCCGCCGCTGGGGGCAAGAACAAGAGCACGTGGGTGGAGTGACGTGGCTCTGAGGGCGCCAGGGTGGGGGGACTGATAGAGTCTGTTGAGCAGGAAACGCGCCGAGCGCATCGCACAGTCGAGTCCGTACCAGGCCAAGCACGCGCGTTCCGGTACGAAGCTGCAGGGATCAGTACAGTATTGTGAAGGGGCTACTGATGGAGGGATTACTGTGTAGATGATACCCAGGAGAACGTGGGCATGGAGCAGGCGTCCGACGTGGGCTGCCGCGTGTATGTGGGCAATCTTTCGTGGAGCATCAAGTGGCAGGACCTCAAGGACCACATGCAGGCTGCTGGACCCGTGGAACTCGCCACGGTGCTCGAGTGGAACGGCCGCTCCAAGGTGCGTCAATTGCTGCTGCTGAGATCTGGAGATGGAGGATTGAAGGACTTGTTTGATGGTGCAATGCAGGGCTGCGGTGTCGTCACGTACGCGACGGAGGAGGCAGCGCAGAACGCGATCGCCACACTCAACGACACAGAGCTGGGCGGACGCAAGATCTTCGTGCGTGAGGACCGCGAGGCGCAGCCTGTCGCGGCCGTCAAGCCCAAGCGCGGCTTCCGCGTCTACGTCGGCAATCTGTCGTGGAACGTCAAGTGGCAGGAGCTCAAGGACCACATGAAGAAGGTCGGCACGGTCGTTCACGCGGACGGTGAGATCCTTCTGGGGTGGGTATTGTGATCTGAGGACTCTTGAGTTGCTGACGTGTTGACGATCTGCTGTGATCAGTGCTGGAGGAGGCCAACGGCCGCTCGAAGGGCTGCGGTCTGGTCGAGTTCTCCACGCAGGAGGAGGCCGACAAGGCCATCGCGGAGCTGAACAACACCGAGCTGGAAGGCCGTCTCATCTTCGTTCGTGAGGACAGAGAGCCTGAAGGTGGCAGCATATCCAAGTTCGCCAAGCGTGCTGCGGCTCCGCGTGGAAGCGGCGAAGGCCGCCAGCTCTACGTCGGCAATGTAAGTCTTCTAGCGCACTGTGTAAATGTTTAGAGTGTCAGCACTAACTCGATTCGTTTCTGCGATGTCCAATCGTGAAGCTGCCGTGGGATACAAACTGGCAGCAGTTAAAAGACCTGTTCCGAACCGTGGGCGACGTGGAACGTGCGGACATCGCCGAGTACCCTGATGGTCGCTCGCGTGGCTTCGGTATCATCCGCTACACGAACGCGGCCGACGCGTGGCAAGCGATTGGTTAGCTGCTGCTTCTTGTAGCATTGTTACTCCCGGCAAGTCTCTAACTTGATCTGCTGTTGTGATGGCTGTGCAGAGCGCTTGAACGGATTGGAAATAGAAGGCCGTTTGATCGAAGTCCGACTGGACAAGAGGGAGTAAGTTAGCTTCTTCGAGAGCAGACATGCTGTCGAGAGCTCACGGCGGAATAGGAGTTGTGCAGATTGTGCAGATGAGCTTCGTGCTGAATGAAGTTATCTTCAATGAGACCAATCCTCGCTCCTGAAGTTTCTTGTGCTCCTGATCGCTGAGCCTCATACTTTTGACCATTGCTTAGCATAAGCATTTCGTGATGAGTTCTCGAATACCTTGGGGGATTTCCACTTGGTTACTCAGGCCGTTTGCTGCCAGCTCAACCCGTTCTTGGTTGGCTTCGAGGAATTCCGTAGCTCGATATACTGTGGGTCATTCCCACAACACATGGTGCACAAGTGAGACCTTCCTACAGCTTCCGGGGCAGCGCAAGGAATCTTCATCGTACCTGCAAGCATGTCGAGAATGTCCAAACGCTGCCAATCTCTTGCGACGTCAATTGGTGTAGCCCCGAAGTCGTCAGCCATGAAGAGATCAACTCCCGAATCAAGTAAAAGTCGAACAAGATCTTCGTGGCCATTGCGGCAGGCACAGTGAAGCGGAGCTTGTCCCTGGTCGGCAAGAAGCGGCTTGAGCTGCGTATTTTGTTGCTGCTGCAAGGACGTAAGCAAGACGTACGTCGTTATCGCGCGATCCGACGTTCGCTCTGTAAGTCAGGAGCATTCGCGCAGCTTCGATACGCCCCCACGTACACGCAGCATGCATCGCAGTTTTGCCCTGCCGATCATGATGACAGCGTGTTTTAAACTCGCTTTCGCCAGACAGAAGAGGAACCCCACACAATTGTACGTCTCCTTGCTGCTGGTCCACGTTCGCCCCACTCGCTAGCAGAAGTTCGAGCACCTCGAGGCTCTCGTTCTGTGCAGCCATGAACAGCGCGTGGCTGCCGTCTTTATCAAGGCCGTTGACATTCAGCTTCTTCCCGATCCTGGCAAGTGGCACGCACGAAATATCAGCAAAATGCAAATGCAGCAGCTCGGTTCATGAACGCTCACCAACGCCGCACCACTTCCACTTGGTTGAGCGACGCCGCGTATACGAAGGCGTCCGTGGGCTCGTATCTCGCCTCCGCCAGGAAGTTCACGTGGAAGGCCTACGATTTATTGACAGTAACAATTAGTACCGCAAACGCAGCCCATAGCTAACGCTCAAGCAGTCCACGTCTCAGACCTTCGCAGGCTGAGTGTCAAACCTCGCCCACATCGCCCTGCTGGAAAAGTCGACTTGCGCAGCTCTTCAACAAGCCGAAGAGCGTTGAAGTGAATTTATGTGCTCCACACGAGGGAGGGAAGCCCTACAAGCCACTCGCTTAAACCCTAAGAAAACCCTATTTTGGAAGTGCGGGTGCCAAGTCGGTCATGGCGCCAAGTGAGATGGGCCCTGCCAAGCCGCTCTTCCAGGGGCTCCAGTTCTACCTCTCGCGCTCCCTGGCGCCTTCGTATGCAGATGAA